>JAUKPT010003502.1:0-11988 GCA_032273505.1 Nanomia bijuga | reverse complement strand
CTCATGTTTATACTTGCATTGCGAATTTTGAAAAAATCATAAAACAGTTGCATACCTAGCTTGCAATTTTTCTTTTTCAAACAGAAACTAAACTGCCTCAGTAAAGCGAAATAATTAAGGTTTATTGATGCAAAAAAGATTTTACCATACTTTCTTACTTTTCCTGGAATATTGATTATAGTCAGAAGTGACTGAATACCGGCGGTGTCCGAATACTGGCGAGCCCCCTCTAGTTATATTGATTTAAACATCGATCTTTTTACATTCGGCTTCATAGAAAGATGTTATTCTTGACCTGCAGAAGAAGTTCACTCATTTTGGATATTTTTATATTGGTATGGCTAATGTTTGTGTTTGTTTGCATTTTGTTAACGTTAGACTATACTATTAGTACGGCAATTAATTCGTGCAATTTTTACAACTTTTGTCATCAACGATTTTACTTCAATGCAATGAAATGACGAACTCTTACTGAAATTTATTTATGTGGATCTTTACAAGTCAAAGTAACAAATGTATCATGTTACATATCAAAAGATACTGCCATTGTGGCTGAGTTAACATTGTCCCTGAAATGTTCATATTTTCTCTTAAACTTTTTTTATATTGTTTATCGCTTGCTTTTCAACTTTAAATTCAACTGAAACTTTCTCTTTAGTATTTATGCTCATAGTCATGAACATATGTTTTGGTTCCTCTTTTTCTTCATCACAACCCTTTTCCAGGATAGCCTGATGTTCTAATGCTTTTATTATTTAGCAGATACATGATTTTTTATCTACCTCGAGAATTTATTTTTGTATTGCCATTGACCAAGTATTAGACTTATGTTAAACTTTATAGAAGTTCAGTTGAACATTGAAAATTATTTGTTGGGGAAATAAGGACAGAAGATCCAATATTATTAAACAAGCTCTAAAACACTAAAAATTTGATGATTTTTTTTGGTGATACTACTGCACCAACTTGTTGCAAACATATTTATTTTTTCCTTAAAAGGAATTTACAATAATCAATCATTACTCTATCTAACCTTGAGATTTATGTGTACAATACCATGAAAACTGGGTCTGTTTAAAAATAGGTTAACATTTTGAAAAATCATGATTTTCGTATTTATCTCTTGAGTTAAATTGTTAAGAAAGTGTTTTGCATGCGTGGATGCTATCACATGTTATGTTTTGTGATTTTTAAAGGAAGATTTCTGAAAAACACTAAAAAGAAACTTTACTTTGAGTCTAAAATCGTGAAAAATGATTAAATTGACGGACGGAATGGCTACTTTTTGAAAGTCTATAATTTCCATTATGCACATATCAATAATCTCAATTGTTGTTTTACCCGGAGATTTGGCGGATAACTTGTAGAAAATAGTGATTTGATTAGCTATGAAGCGAATTGAGTTCTGAATTTGATAGCAAAAATCGGCCGACAATAGAATACCTTCCGACATTAAATTCAATGTCCTAAGGGGGTCTCATCAGAACAATTGCTCTACCTTAATTCATACGCTCATAAACGACAGTTTTTTATGGCTGTTTATCGATTCCGTCAATAAAATAAAAATCGAAAAAATCGAACTTTTAGAGGATTAAAAATTAGCCAAACAGGTATAATTTAAACATCAAGCCAAAGAATGTAGTCCTACTTATATGAAATTATGTGCAATTCATCGATTCTTCCGTCCGACACAGAAATAATAAAAGATTTACATTAAAGTCTCTTCACTTCCTGTCAAGAATGCTAGTTCGACGTCACATATACCATATTCTTGAAATCTGACGGCAACATATTCGGCCGTATTGTAGTCGGCCATGAAAGGCATGGTTAGGAAGTGTCTTCTTGCAAAGCATAAATTCTTTCTTAGTACTCTGAGGTCCCGAATAAACGGGGGGTCCTAAAAAACTGTTGGGGGTAAAACATGTAAATTTTAATAAGCGGTGGGGGGTTAATAAACGGGGGGGGGGTGGAAAATCATGTCAACACTAATCTACCGAATAGTAAATTTTTGAATGCAAACAAGAAATACGTGCAATATAATGACCTCCCTTGTGCGAAATAAACGCGATTTTCTTGATTCTTTTTTTTTTTTTAGAAAGATTCAAAACAAAAGAACGGAGAAAATATTTTTGCGATTTATTCCCGCAAAAATTAAAAGATGGAAGATGAATGATTAATAAACGGGGGGTCTTAATAAAAGCGGGGGGTTGGTTTATTTTCTGAACAGCAATAAGCGGGGGGACGTTTATTCGGGATCTCAGAGTATGAACGAGTGTTAATTGATAAGATATCCATAAATCAAAAATTCTTCTGTATTTAAGAAACTTTTTAGGGATTTTAGTAATTCATTTTCTTCTATCCTTTTCTTATTGAAACTCTATATAATAATGGATAACTAAATAGATACTTGATAACAAGCAAATCATTTCAGGACAAAGGATTATAATATATATTCTCTCAATAAGGCGAAAATAGCATCGTTTTCATTTATTCAATATCATCAATTAATGATGATAGCAGAAATCATTATCAATGATAATGTTTCAATACCTACACAGCTTACTCAATATTAATTTATCTTTGTAATTTAGTCAATAATTTCTCTCCTTTTCAAATATATTGTAGCACTGAGATTTGAAAAACGCTTGAACTTAGGTATTTAGCTATTTCAAACATCGACTTATATCATGTATTAGCTCAACACACCATAGGTGATTTAAGTTAATTCGGTAATGTATGGACTGTACTTTTTTGACTTCATTAATATTTTTTCTTTCTTCTTCTTTTTAACCAATGGGAGTATTAAATGTTGGCAATTTAGCCTTTACTGACCATAGATATCTCTTCGTTTTGTGGTGTACACCACACCATGCTATGCCACCATCACTAACAGGTATGGATATTGTAATGTAGAGTTGAATTGACTAATGACGTTCAGTTGCAATTTAGCAAACAAACTTAAAAAAAGTTAGGCATAACATAAGTGTTTAATCGAGCATTAAGTATTGATAATTGTTTTCTATTTGGCTTAATTAGTCGACACTTTTTCAGAGATGGCAGCAAAAGTGTTTTTTCTTCAAATAGGACATATATTTGGTCAATAGTATTGATTATTTAATGACAAACGACAATCTGTTTCAATGTCTAGACATAAAGAAGAAGATCTTTTTAACATGTTGATCGTCAGCGTTTTTTTCTTACAAATAGATGACACATCATTATTAATTTACCCAAAATTAGTTGTCTTGGCCGAGTCGTGTTAGCATAACGTTAATGTGTATTTATTCATTGCTTTCATTCACAGTCTCGATATATAGTTGGATTTTAACGCTTCAAAAGACACTCATTCATGCACGCAGTTGTTCTCAACAAGAGTGTGTCTATTGTAATGAAATTTACACGGTTTTTCATGTTAAAGGAAACCACGACTTGTACCAAATATGCATCTGTCATCAGGTAATTATATGACCTAAAAAAATAATTCCATTTTGTGAAGATCAGAAGACTTTTTCCGTTGTACTTTTTACTTCTAAATGTTTTTCAAAAATATTATTTGAAGCATGAATTATCAATTTTCTTTCTCAATAATCAAATTGTTTTGTTATATTGGTTCGTTTAATCGTTGTCGGGGGGATAATTTGAACGATAATTTGCACGATAATTAGAATTAATTTTATTATTTCATTCATAAATAGACAGTTTCACGATTTATTCATGTCATTGTTGCTCATAAAAATGTATCATTTCAAAGAACTAGTTTTTTAAACAACGACAGATAAACGAAAACAAAACTTTAAAACGATTCTACTTGTTACCAGTTAAAATGCACATGTTACTGTTTACACTTCGAATTGTACTGAAGACTAGTAGTAAATGAGTTCTCGAGTAGGTCTACTTTTCTCTATTTACTTTTTCTTTGCACAAATAGCAAGTGTATCATTCTGATTTGTGATGATATGGCACAGACAATAAACATTTAAGAGGCTTGTAAGAACTATTCACTACAAACACGTTCTTTGGTGTTGAATTTTTTTTTTCGTTTTTAAATTTGAAAAAATTATGGCCAGTAGAAAATTGATGGATATATCATAATAGCTATATCATAAAACTCTCTTTCGCACATTTTGGATTTGAGCATATAATAACTATTTTGTGGTGGCGTTTGGGTTACTTTCAGTGAAGGAACATATTTTTTCATTTATTTTTCATTAACTATTTAATATATCTATGCATATCTATAATAATAATACCTTTTCGCCACCCTATGGTGACTAAGATGATATCAGCTTGTTTGCCCACTTAATAACTTTGTCCTGCACTGAAGAACATCAAAATCAAAATCAGTAAAGTGACCTGTATTATGTCAATAATTAAGGATTTTCTATAAATAGCTAATTAAGTCTGAAAACCATCAGTTCTTATTGTGAAAGTAAATACAGACATCATTGTCAATTACTACAATTGTAATATAAATTGAAGTAGATCATTTTCAAAAAGTCTTTTTCATTCGTTCGTGTTAAGGTCAAGCAGTTTTTCTAACTGAAGTTCCAACTCTGCTTACTACTTGAAGTTTGACCCATTGATTTTAGGAGACATTAAAGTCTTCTTTTACTTGATAAAATCTTGTAAAAAGTCTATGTCCATTAATGTAATGGGGGGTGTTCTAGCTTTCCTTGAATCGTGATTGGGCCTAAAATTTGTCCGTGAATCGTGATTAAAGACCCCCGTCGTGATCGCAAACGGGACAACAAAATGTCCGCGAATTCGTGATCCCCCCTCCCCCCACACACCCACACACACACACACCTAATAGACTTTGCTTTGGTTAGTTTTTGGAATCAAGTTATTCAATCTCACTTCGTGGGCTAGCATAAGAAAAACCGAAAGAAAAACTGGGAAAATATGGATAATCGATTCATGAAAACATCAGTTCTTATTGTGAGAGTAAATATAGACATCATGATAGATATCTAACAAGGATAATGGTTCAATGATCAATTAATCAAGAAGGGGAAATTATCAACGAAATGAGATTAAATGAAATTGATACACATTACAAGTTGTAAAGTGACACTTAGATTTCATTTTACATTATAGATGAAAATAAAACATTAAGGGTACTTATGAAGTCATTGCATGAATGCAACGTTTAATGGTCTAAATATGGATCATCAGCCAAGGGTAAAACGCACTTTACATACAAAAACGTTATTTTTGACAATATTTGACATTGAAAGATGACTTTTATCTTTCTTTTCACTATTCTATATTCAATCGCCATGAGAGGTTTTGTGTATTCTTCATCTTTAATTGTAACACTGTTATTCATGACTTGTCATCAAAAATGTTATCTAATGTGACGCTAAGAAAGTTTGTTAATTTACACGATCAATCGAATGCCACGCGTTTCATCTTGTGGCGTAGCATTCAAATAATTTCTTCTACAGATCCACTTTTTGATCTTATTAGATAGTATATTTTAAGTTGTTTGCTGATTAGGTAACGTAGGAAAGTTTTGCAAGATATTTTTCTTTTTTTCATGATTAAAGTTAAAGAAAAATAATATACACATCTTGAAATTGTAAAATTTCCATAACATTCTAATTGTTCTTAAACTTGAAAGTTTCTAGGAACTTCCAAAGCTGGTTTTCAAACTTCCTTAAATTTAATACTTTTGGGAGGTTGGCGAAATTTCATTTAGCTACCTTATAGCTTTTTTTCAATGTTACTCACACGGCTTACCGAATAACACGGCCTGGCCTGTTAATGGCTCAATAACGACGCAAGATATAAACTTACTTCATATACACAATTATAAGACCAGTTTAGGGGTCTCATGCCAAAAAAGGTTTTAAGAACAAATGGGGAAAATATGGACTCTTTCTTTTTAGCTACTAAATATCATCTAACCTCTTCATATTTGTTATTAAGATATTGAACCATCCGCTGTAACATGCCAGGCCGTGCTGTGCAATAGGCTGTGGTTGCTCCAATAGCTCCAATAGCTTTCAGTTTGCAACTTTTCAGTATGCATTTTGCTTGAAGCACTTTTAAAAGTCATTTCCCCATATTTCCAGCTGATGTACTCGACAAACTTTAAAAGAGGGGTTTTCTGTATAAATTTAGTCATCTAATTTAAACAAAAAATCAGAATATGAAATAACTACAAACAAACAAGACTGTCTTTCAACAAAATATAAAATATCTGCTTATATTTTATTTTTATCTTTTTTATTTCTATTTTCAATCTATTTATTATTTTGGAGGGGGAAAAGGGTCACAAAATTGGCACAATATCTTTAGAAAAATAATGTGAATAGAATCAATATTTATATGACGTGTGAAAGTAATTTCAACAAAGTACACCCTGTGTTCCTCCTGGACCTTTTTTCTTTGCCAATCCTATCCTAATATCATTTTGGTAAGCCGATCAAAAGAAAGCATAAAAATGTAACATTTGTGTATTCCTTGATAATTCTTTCGACAACAAGACCATCCTTGTAAAGGATAGGCAATTATGATCTTGTTAGTAACTCTATAATACATGTTTGCTATCTCAAAAGAGAAAATATGTTATCATCCAGTACCTTTTTAGGAAGGAGGATACGATAGTTCAAGTTTTTTTCTAGTTAAGGAGAAACAAAGATAAGAGGGAAGTTAATCAACATTGTAAAACATCGTAATGATGAACGATGAAAACCACTATCTTGATGAAATACAAAAAATATCTCTAAATCAGAGTTATCAGTCAGTAAAAGGAATGTAAACCACGATTTTTATTTGTGTGATTCGACCAAAGTTTTTAAATCCTTCCATCATTAAATCATAATGAAAAGGAGTTGATAAGTGTTAGTATTACGATAAACATCATCTTAAATGTTTTTAAATGTGAAAATGTAGGAAAAATTATTCAATACTTTTCAAGTATGGCTTCGTTAAACGTAATTAAGTTTGACAAATGAATAAGGATAACACTTATCGACGCTAATTTAACAATTATTCGTACTGACGAAAAGCTGTTTATTTTTTAAAAAGAAAATGATAATATATTGATTTGTTTACAGGTGGTACATGAATTTGTTTAGGATTAGAAACAGACGCATGTCTAGAAATCACCTTTCGGTAATCAACTATATCTTTTTTCCGTCAGGTGTACGACTTTCTCATGTACGTACAAACGTTTATTTTAAGAAAATATTAATATATATGACTTTCTTGTATATGGTCTAATTATTAATTTATGTTTATTGGGTTCTGAATAAGATAGGTGTGGAGGTATTTTGTTTTTATTTAGATAATATTAATATGGATGACTATTTCTTATTCCGATCTTGGTGTGTAAATAATGATCAATTATACATGGCCTTAGCATGAAACAAAGTGAACTAAAAATGTACAAAAAGATCTTTACTGAAGTCTTTCGCATTCATAAACTAGACTCGATTTAAATAAAGTTCTATTGACTTGACGCCAGAAATAAAAAAAAATAGAAGACACTGCATTGCATTGTTTTGTTTTTGCAAAGAAATAAAAACAACTTTGTTTTTTTTTCGATTCAGTTCATAATCATACTTGTACTCATACTTTATAGGTCGGCATAGGTGTTGGTTTTGGTTTACCAAAAATTGCAATCGTGCTTCCAGATTTACTATACTAGAATTCAATGACTAATGGTGTAATTCTTTAAATTTTACAGATGATACTAATTCATATTTTGTTCTTTTCTCATAGAACTGGATATTAAGAATAAAACAGTTGATGGTTGTTCCAAAATTCATAAGAAGAATTCAGTAGAAACATCTTATTCCAGCTTATTCACATGCAGCATCATGATCACGTTTTTATCGACAGATGGGAAACGATGATAGTAAAGAATTGTTACTTAGTAGAGCGTTTCGCAAAATATATTTTAACTGGGGAATTAGTATATTAATATATTATTGATAAACCATCAACCAGTTTTATCTGAATTCAAAAATATATCAACCTGAAACAAATTATGAAAGATAATAACCACGAAAAGGTTTGTACTCAATATGAAGTGAGAATTGCTAACTTGGAGAAAAACAGAGAAGAATTAGAAGAAAAATTAAAGAAAAAGCAATCTGAATACAATGAGATTGTAGCTGGACATAACGAACTGATCAACAAAAATAGTGCATTGAAAGAACAATCTTCACAAACTGAAGTTCTTTTAAAATCAAAAAACGAAGAATTGATCGACATTAAAGATCAATTAGAAATTTTATGGAATCAATCGCATCATTTAACCAATCTATCTCCTCTCCCAAACATCATCCCAAAAACAGACTTATCAGCCTTAAAAGTACTTAGTGAAAATTATAATAAATCATTCAATGATACTTCCCAAAATCCTCTATTATGCAAAAAGATGCATATCGAAACAATGTGTGGAAATTGTAAAGAAATACGAAAGTCTACCAGTGCAAAACAAGACATTTTGACGAATGATGTATCTACGAGCACAGAAAATATAAACAACGAAAATGCAGACACGAACTCGAACAATTATAAATCACAACTAAGTTTAGATCTAAGTTCAGATGAAGTTTCCGCAGAATTTTGTGTTGAAGGCACGAACGAAGTGTTAGGATCTGAAGATATAATTACAAAAAGTACTGAAAAGATTCTAAATTTTGTTGTGGCAGAATTGACGTCGTTACAACTGCTCCATAGTATGTTCGACTTGACAATCAGTTCGTTAGTATCAAAGAATAAATGTACTGAAACCCCCACTGTGATCAAGATTCCAATTAATGGAAGCAAAACACGCATCGATGAACTGACAGACAAGGAAGATGATCGACAATCTTCGTCTACACCATCTGGTTACGAAACGGGTTCTCATAGAGGAAGTCAAGCGGATATCCATGATGTGCTGACATCAGAATATTCAGCCGATAGTGAAGAGGAAAAAACACAGAAAGGGTCATTTTTGCTCAGACCTAGCGTGTCGAGTCAAATAACAGATAGCTTACCATACATCTCATCTCAAGATTTAGACCTTCATGTTTTACCAGTTGATAAAGTTTCAATGTTATACAAAGAAATTGATGATCAACGAAAGAGTATTGATCAAGAACTTTTAAAAGTAACGTGCCATTTCATAGGAGAGAGTATGTTTGGTTCTAGCGGTAAGTTTCGGAAAAGAGACATTTATAGTCAACTGATTCAGACATTATCTGATCCAATACTCTCATTAAAATTTGACTTAGAACAACTTGAACACCTTTTGAATTTGGTTCTTGTTGATCACTCTATCACAGGTTGTCTATTGACATTATCACACAGAGATAAAACAACTGACATTGAGAAAATACTTAAGCGCTTATCTACTTTAGAATCGGGTTCTGAATCGTTTTACGAAGGGGTACCAGACAATAATGATCATTTTGATCATGAAAATGAAGTAACTATTGATACTGAACGATCTTACGTAAATGGTTGTCTTACTTCTGCACAATCTATTGATGAAGATAAACTCAATGATGAAACAGGGCTTAAAAATGAACCTGAATCACCACTTAATCGAAAGAAGGGTATTGGTCGTTTTTTATGCGTGTCTGTAAGGTCTCTTCGAAGACCTAAAAAGCAAAAGTCAAATAAATATGTTGTTTCATGTTAGTTATTAAAAGAGTTTAATGTATATTGGAAATTTTCTATCATTGCTTTCTTTTCTTAGGCTTTGCACCTTTTTAAGATAACTAGAATAACGAGTGTATAGGTTGGATATAGTATAGTCGTTGCCTTAACCAGAGCCAATCAAGGGGAAATATTCTGAACAGAAACCGTAATTTCTACCCAGACGAACATTTTGGCTAAATCTTATTTCTTCCTGCATTTTGGCGGGGCGTTTTGGCTCGACCACTGGTTATTAAACTAATTAAACTATTCCGCATAGGCTTTTTTAGGGCTTTTTCCACACGAGGGGAGTTTGACCCCCCTGAATCCATTAACATGGAACGATGGACAAATATAGACCAACTATCTAGGGATCGTAATCATATTTTTGAAGATTTTAGACACCCCCGCACGCGCCTTTATATCAAGAATGAGTATTTTCGTGCATAAGAATTTCCAAGCGTAAGCATTTTCAAGTACCCCTTCCCTTCCCCTCCCGGGGGGCAGGGTACTAAGTATCCGGTACATGCCCCATAGTACCCTCAGGGTTGGTATCCTTAGGGTCAAACCTTTTACCAATTATAATTGACACCAAAGCGTAAAAATGCGCGAAAACGTATTTGAAGTACTTTAATTTTAGTCAATTTTGTGTAAAATCTGCGATAAAAGTGATTTTCATGAAAGCCTTAAACATAGGTAACAACTATGACAGACAAAGTCACAACTTTTTACAACCTTGATACAACCTTGTTGCTGAAACTATAGAAATAGGGCGCTGTTCAGTCAAAAAATGTTGTAAGTGGTATAAGTGTACTAAAATAGTAATTTTGGTGGTATACCAATTTTTGGCTAAAAGCGCAGAATAGTAGGATACCCTTTAACCCAATTGAATTATGATAGTGTGCTTAATAGCTTTTTATCTTTGGGACGTGGGGTAAACACTATGACACCATAATACACCAATTAGACCGATTTACTGATAGGTGGGTAGCAATTTAAGGGACCTTTATTTCTATTCATAGTACAATATACTGCCATGAAATTACCGTATTGAAATTTATGAAAATTGGGGGTACCCCCTCATAAATTGTCGAAGTACCATATGGCAATATGATGCTGATGAAAGGGGTAGGTACCTCACATCTCAAAATAGCCTAGTACCCTAGTACCAGCATACGTGCTGGTATTAGTACCCTGTCCCCCTTCCCCTCCCCCCTCCTTGATTACATAATATGTGAACGATCCATAACTTTAATTTTTAACCATAAATTCTGCCATAGTTCGTACATCTAATAGTTAGGAAACCTATTTATATATGTTTATCGTCGATGTTGTGCACGAACAATTAAATCACCCAATGTATTGAAATCTATTGATAAAAACGATTAACTCGAAACAATACCATATTTTTTAAACAATTGGGAAATACGTCATAATAGATAATATAATAGAAAAGTCGTAAATTTCAAGTCACCGTTTCTTTCTCATACCGTTCACTATTAAGATAAAGTCATGACAAGTATCAAATTCCTTTCATCCTTGATAGATAGAGGTACATTATAGAAAGTCGTTAATAGTTTGAATAATTATCATCATTCATTAAGTAATGTCTTACTACTTTCAAAGAGTAAAAATAGTTATCAGGCACCTCCCATATAAAACGGATACCAGATATAAATCGATATTTTTCTCTACTATCAAATCGAATATCTGTAGATGAATATCTGTAGATGAATATCTGTACAGGGTGGGGGTCAAGAAGTTGGTCCCGGAGATCATTGCATGAGACTAACTGCTATAATTGTAAAATTCTGAAATGTATATACGTACAACCTTCAACAACCCACACTTAGTCCATCATAGACTAAGTGTATTTTCAGATAACTGACCACCCTTTTTTGCTGAATTTCCTTGGATTTAAAAATTTGCAGCTTACTTTAACTGTCCTATAGGACCTAGCGAATCATCTCCTTCCTTAAGTTAACCTATTCTCATGGTAACAGATCATTGCATATCATTTAAGATTCATATGGCACGAGGAAAAATCCTAAAATCTCAGAAAAAATCCCAAAATCCCGATAAAAAATCTCACCTGAAAGAATCTCAAAATCCTAAAAAAATAATCCCAAAATCTCGAAAAAATCATAAAATCTCGAAAAAAATCCCAAAATCCAGAAAAAATCCCATAAAACCAACTGCTATTTCAAAAAGATAACTTAAAGGACCACCCTGTTAAGCACTTAGTCCCACACACAGACTAACTGCAATCTTAGATTTTCCCAGAGGCCACCACCACGGACCAACTGTCATGGGTATCTGGGACCAACTGCTTGACCCCCCCCCCTG
>JAUKPT010003501.1:0-11988 GCA_032273505.1 Nanomia bijuga | reverse complement strand
CTATAGCCCCCTCACTTTTTTAAAACCAAAGATTTTTTTTCCTATTAGGAAAAATTATGCCATGCACCATCGTTTTTGAAATATGTCTTAGCCCCCTCACTTTTTAATCGGTAGCGCCGTGCCTGATCCAGGGTTAATAAAATTTGTGGCATTTTTTTTCTCAAACTTTGATTGGTTAATTTAAATCAGATTTATTGCTCTGATCTATTATTCAAAACTCGTAATATTCTGCATTGCTTTATTTGAACTAGGTCTCAAATTATAATGTTTTGATTTGGAGAGAAAGAGAAGAATAAATAAATTATGACAAAAACATTTTTTAAGAAAACGTCATCGAAAATTAAAATAAAATTGTTGTCCGCACTGAATCATCATAAAAAAGGTCTGGATCTAGTAAACGTGAATCGCAGCTTTCGGATTGGACTTTAATCCCATTGCTTTTGCAGTTCTGAAATTCGAGACGGCAAAGTATAAAAAACACAACTCGATAATTTGCAGACCACGATTACAATACTGAGAGCCAAAATAATTGAATTCTTTAAAAGTTTAGGTGATTATACCGGTGAAACAGTGTGGTTGAAACTCCAAGTTAGCCAGTGGAATAATATTATTATTTTTTGTCAAGATGACTGATTTTGAATCGCTCCAGGATAACGTTGTGTTGTCAGAACCTTTCGAAGAAGAAAAAACAACACAAGAGTCTGAGACGGCTTCCTTGGAGTTTACTTTGGATGCAAATCCATCACCAAAAATGGATATGGATGCAGATCTTTTAGCTTTAGATACCGATGAACCTATCGAAACATCACCCGTTAGTAGTGGTGTCGAGGAAATTACTTCAGAAATACCATCAACAGAACAAGATGGGTCTATCGTTGATGGTTTCCCTGACCAAACTAAACCACATTTAAACGGGTCTGCTACTCCTACTTTAGCACAACCAACAACAACCACAACCGAAGAAGGGTTTGAAGAAATAATCGCTCCATTTAAAGAGGATGTGTCGAAACCAGAACAAAAAGGTAAAACCTGTTCTTCTGTCCTTATTTTCCTTTGTATATATTTAAGATATAAGTTAATTTTCTCACAAGCAAGTATGGCGGTTTCACTACGAAAAAAAGTGGCATTTTGTGAGCGCCGCTTTTGGATTAAGTACACGTGGCTACTAACAACTGTCTATAGTCATTTATGATCTTCCTTGATTCGTTTTGGACAATTCTTTTCCTCTGTTTTTGTTCCTAAACAAAACTTTTTTATACCCCGAAAATAGTCTTGAATAATAAATATCAAATATTGAAAATAATCTCACAAACTATTTTTGGTTGCTAGCAAAATCTTGCACTTATTTCTCTCTAGTTGCCCATGTGAAGATAAATCTGTGATTCAAATAATTGTTCTGAAGAGTAGGATTTAAAAATAAGCCATGCTTGTCATGCCAAATTTGGAACAAGAGCATGCCTAATTTGTGCCAGCCATATCACTTGTTTTTTATGTTACGTAATTGAACATCACATGGTGCCCCACAACCACTCAGGCACAGACAAGCATTTTTCATGGCGCAACAGCACATAAATACCATTTTTGAGGGTTCTAGACGACACTGGATACATTATTATAAAGACTGCACTTAAAAAATATTTATTGGAGAACTTTTGTTTGATCGAACTCATTCTGACACTAGCAGAATATCCATGGTCTGGTTTGGTCTGAAAACTGATGATTTTATTTTAGGGACCTCTAAAAAATGTGAACGAATGGGAACAAATGATTCTATCAATTTTTTTTTTATATAAGGAACTTTTTTAGTAGAGAAATCATAAAGTTGCATGAAAAAATTGTACCTTTTGGTGTACATGTTTTGATACTGAAAATTTCATTGAATCAACACTTTTGCTTATCCTAATTCTTGGATGTTAGTGAATTATGTTTGCTGCTATGGAAGGCAACTCATGAAATCGAATTTAGGTTAGGTTGAACATAATGAGATATTTAGCGGTCCCCCAAACTTTTTTACGACATTTTCAAAAAATGTTGAAACTTGGTTTGGACAGGGGTCTAAGGCCTCCCCCAAAGATGTTTGGCCCCCCCAAATATTTAGGCCCCCCTCAAATATAGCTTATGTAAAAGCCCCCCCAAATAAATAGCCCCCCCCTAGGAAACTGAAAATAATACAACATGCCCCCAATGAAATTGGGATTTTCGATATAGATCAAGTGGTAGCACTGATAACTATTATGACTCAGAGGAGCTTGAAAAAAGAAGAATAGTACCAATCTATATATATATAAATATTACTTCTTTCATAAATAATATACGAATGTAACAAATCAAAAATCTTTTGACAAAGTTTCCAAGATTAAATAAGAAAGGCAATAAACAGCCCAATCACTTAAAGATTGTATTAGCCCCCCCCACCCAAGTAAGGCCCCCCCAAATTTCTAAAAATTTCAAACCTGCCAGAAGTGGATGTTGAAATCTTGGATGTAGGTGCCCCAAGGTAGGTGGGGGGGGGGTCCAAACCCAGCAACCTCACACCCAAATTTAACATTTAGAATCCCTGAGTTAGTACCGAGTACCCTAAAGGAACAACAAAATGGCTAGGATGCCCCAAATACGGTATATTTCGTAAAAACCTTTGTAAAAAATTCAGTTGCACTTGACCGTGGCTGCCAAAATAGAATGTTCTTCTAAACAAGGTAAATTTAAAAATTATTTCCATTAAAGAATGTCATTGTAGTCTTCTAAGATGGTCTCGTCACAAAATTTTGCAACTAACAAAAATTAACATTTTAGCGCTACAATAACGGAGTTAGTACCCTAGTGTACTTCATTCATTTTGCCCGGACATTCAACCACCCATCATGGGAACCTCAACTTGATATGTTCCACAGACTTATTACTTAGGCATGAAACGAAAGAAACATAAAAAAGCTGAAAAGAAAATCCATGGCAGAAGGAGTTGAAAACGTACCGAACCTTTGACATAAGACATATTTGGACGTAATCAGTGAGCTGTTCTATCTGCCTTTCCTTGATAAGAGATTACTTAAACATAAATAAATTAAACAGTTGGGAAAGTCCTAGTACAAATAACGCTAAATTACGATTTATCATGAGAATGTCATACTGCTATGTATTATATTTATCCCGCTCCCTCCCCCATCCCCGAGTCCTTCCTCGATTATCTGACATGGACGGTCAACACTTGCTTCGTCTTAATGACCGTACACAATTGTTTGATACTATTATCACGACTAAATTAACTTGTTCAATAATAAAAAGTGTAATCAACATTTAAAATGAACTCAAGAAAACAGGTATGCAATCGATATCACCACGTGTATACCAGGCCTTAGGAAGTACATCGTGTGCAAACCAACCAGGTATTAGTTACGTCACAAGATATCTATTGTGAACTATTTTGTTCATTTATCTTCATTAGAATATAGCCACCATGTGTTTTGGAAGAGATATGTTATACACGAGATAGAAAGATAGAGAGAAGGCACGACCAAAATAAACTTTACAGGTAATACTAGCATAGAAGAAAAATCGTTGTCTTTAGCACGCGAAGTAAACGAAGTATCTTTTCCTTCACGCAAAATAACAGGAAGTAAGACAATTCGCTATAAAAACAAAAACAATAACATTGTCAGAAAAGAAACTTATTATCATTATAATCACTCTTTTATGTTCTCGTCTTTTTTTTTACAAGCTCTACAGCTTCATGCCTTTCTCTTATTTCATGATATAAAACACCAAATTTCTTCCAAAATAGTTATTCAAACTATCAAATGAAAAGCTCGCAAGTGATAATTACAGAAAGAAAGATAATTCGAGGCTGTTATTTGGTTAAGCAAGTCGTATATAATTTTAACCAACATTTTTTCACGTTGAAATTTAACTCTCACCTCTCACATACCTAAAACATGTTCACACAATGAAGTGAAAAAAAGCATTATTTGAAAAAGAAATTTTCTCTTTTGATGAAAATTGTGAAGGACACTTGGTAAATTATTAGCAAAGCTTCTATGTTTGAGTACATTACTACTAGCAACGAGACACTGGCATTTAAGAAAGTATCGTGTTCGCTTCATTTCTGTTTGTAGGATATTTGTTTTGCTTGTGTCAACACGTCAGTGGAATAAAAAAGATATCTGTTGAAATAATCTTCACAAAGGCTCAGTTCGTTTGATGAATAGATATAATTTCTCAACGTTAGAAAAGCCGCGCTTCGGGTGGAAAATGCGTCACGCGTATTGTTGAAGTTATTTAAAAAGTATTTGAGGGTTAGTCAGAAAAAAAACCTTTCCTCAGTCTCCACAAGGCACTAAGGGGTCGTCTCATTTTAACAGAAAATGTCTGTTAAGCATTTAACACACCCAATCCCACCCAACCCCTTCGTCTTAACAGACATCTGTTAAAAAACTGAAAACCGTTTTAAGATCCATAATTCGTAACGACTATTGACGACCCCTAGCTCTGATTTACCCCCCCCCCCAGCTCACGTCCCCCCTTCAGCATCATCATACCTTGACCCCCTCTACAGCTCCAGACAAGTTAGACTAATACTTTTTTATATATTTTAGGTGAAGTTTTTTAGTAAATAAATGGACGAAAAAGCAAGAAGATCAGAAGCGAGAAGCTCTTCGTTGCAAGACTTAAAATAAAGGTCGGATATCGGATATTATCCGATACATTCGAATAATATCCGACCCAAAACGATTTCCACCGGATATTTCAACCGACCCATATTTCTTATTAAATATTAAAAGTTGGATCTGTTATATTATCTTTCCAAAAGTTATAATTATTTACATGTACAGATGCAGTGGACTTAAACTCATCTTTTAATTATTCTTTGGGAATTTTGGTAGAACGTGGCTTTGGCTTCATATTAGTTCTGATACCATCGGATAATATCCGACCCAAATCGGATATTCCTTCTGATTAAGTTTGAAACCCTGATTAATGCAGATACACTGTGCAAGCGTCTATTTTCGAAGTACTTCACGAATCAATGCTGGTAAAAATTTTGATTAAAAATTTATTAATTTTCACGAATCAATTTTCATCCGCTTACTGCGAAAACCAAACACCAAATCCCTGACGGTATATATCAAAATAAATATACGAGCATTCGTTTTAAATAGTATATTGACTATATTGACATAATCTAATAATTCATATAAAATTACTTTTCTCATCCAGTACAGAATCTTTTGAAACTTTTAACATGGTATCAATTGTAAGCAGCTAAGTTAATCAAATTTTATAATTCATCACTTCTGTAGTAATAATTTAAGCTTATCAATCAGCACGAATATTGCAACGTTCTCTGTTGGAATGCATAAACGCTTGTTTGATTTCAGTGAGGTTAAATCGCTAGCCTTGTAAAGATCATACAGGGGAGTGAAGACAAAGAATTTGCGTCAAGTTTCTTATTTTGTTCAACATTTTCCACAGAAGAGAAACCTGCAATCCATATGAAAATAAGCTACAATTGTTTTATTACTATTTAAATCTCAAGTAAAATTAGCTTCCTATTCTGGTAAAATTAAAATTCATTCGACATTTAGTAGGATTGGAATATCCTATTGATGAGTTTTTCGTGCACATATGGCAACATTTCTGAAAATAATTTGGTGATAGTGTTATAATGAATTCCAGGACAATAAGGAATATCCAGGAAGACATCACTTCAAGCTACCAACCTAACAATGCCGAAAGTCAGCAAGCACAGATGGATGGGTAAACTGCATCGCCAAGCAGTTTACAAAGCCAGGGAAGAATAGCGAGGCTTCACATCTGCTTACATCAATAGCACAGATTGACATACAGGATAAATAAGACATTATAAAACCGGTTGACCGAGCACGAGAGCCTTTAAATACTAAGAAAAGAACGATTGTAAGACAAATAAGCTGACCGGACAGTTTCACTGTGTAAGTCAAAGGTCCATAGGACCGATAAATACCTATATGAAGTCTACTTTGTAATTTACATTATTAAAAATATATGTAATTTATAGGTATGTTAGCCATGATTAGATGTTAACAAATATATGCAAGAAAGGTAATTATCACTCACTTCTATTCTTGACTAATTTACTGCCTATAAAGTTCTTCTCTGTCTTTTAGGGACATAGTGCCGGTGAGTTAACCAGGTGATGACAGAAATTAACAATAGATATGAATAAATTGTTCTCAAAAAGCAAAAGCTCCAAACGTTTGGACATGAAGTAATTAGACAATTTAATTTTTGAAGCGATTGCTTTTTGAAAACTACCATCACCAAAATAATTTTCAAAACTGTTGCCAGATGTGCACGAAGTTCCTAATCCACTAATTACTATTAAGACGAAATTCCTCTTCTTTTTTATCTTTCTCATATGTAGTTTGTTTCGATGATACCTAACTAACAGGTGGCTATCGAACTCATCCATCTCATCAACCGAAGACGGAAGAAGATAATAAATCCTCATGGGACGTCGTTACATTATTCATCGATAAACATGGTGTTCCTACTGAATCTTTTTCATCGATCATCTTTTTTGGCAAATTTTATGTTAGTATAATTGCAATTTTAGACATTTAAAAGTCCTGAATTTTGTTTTCCTCTTGAACAAAAAAATGACTCCTCCCTGGTTCTGTATTAAAAAAGACCAACGGTAGTACACGATAGTACACGATGACAGCGTCGAATGATGCATTTCATCTGCATCTACGCAACTTAGCATAGCATAAATCCTCTTATCTTTTTCTACCTGTTGAACAATCTATATTCTAAAATGTCACCAACTATTCAATACACAATTCAAACAACCCTTCCTTTAACCAATTTGAGTACGACCTTAAAATACCTCCGTAGAATGTTCCGTTATCGAAAGTGCACAGGAATGTCGCCCGGAAGTGTTCGTTTACAACTTTATACGTACCTCCCGCTATGAGTTGTCGATAGGAAGTAAAAGGAAAGTGATCAAATGAATAGACTTGCCCGCCTACTTTCGAGTAAAATTAGCCGGAGTCAAATTTCACATCCTGTTGCAAATACAACCTTCTAAAATACTAAGAATATATACTAAGTCTGAGAGAATTTCAGATGGATCTCTGGAGCATATTTAGGTTGTAACATCACAGGTACACGTCTGGTGTTTAGTTCTATCTGAATTTAAAATATCCAGGTCTAAATAAAGACTTTTTCAAGTTTAAGTCGCAAGTAGATTTTAGCCGCGACTTTTGATGCTCGCGACCTTTCTTCTCTTTTAAGGTAATTTCGTAGTAGACAGATCAGAAAAAGTCACTTCTCTGTAAGTTAAGATCATCAGTTCTTAGTACGGGGTGGAAAGTGGAAAGTGAGGGGTGGAAAGTGAGAGAAAGTTTTTTGAAATTTCTTTGGGGGTATGGAAATGTTTTCTATTTTCTGAAAATCCCCCCCCCCCCTTAATGCCTGAATTAATGACAATAATCGTAAGCGGGTTAACGACTAAGAGAGCCGAATAGTCCTGTTTGTCCTGCGAGTACCGAAAAAATGAACCACCCTACACGTTCTTATTCCATCTTTCACGTGAATTCGTCACGGTTTTGAAAATACAACTTAAATTTATGCTATGACTTGGCCTACTATATTTTGTTAGTATAGTGGGCCATGGCTATTATAGCATCAATTTTGACTTGAATTTTCTATCCTACCCATTTATTCAATCCTACCCGATTATTAATTTTTGACAAGTTTTTGAACTCAACCCGTTTTTCAACTCAACCCGTTTATTCGGTACTCGAGAGTACATCTTGCCTAATGAGTTATTGTAATAAACAAAATAAGAGGTGACCAGTAACTCACGTAAATTAGTCATAACACAATTAAAATGCGCAAACAATGTGAAATAAATGCCCATTTCATCGAAAGTGGAATTAATGTCACTCTTCTATTAGATCAATCATTTCATCAAATTTTAAACAGATTACGAAAATATGAAAAGTACTTTGGACAAAATTAGGTGCGAAATGATTACTAAATTTGAAAATAAATTCAGCAGATGATCTTAAATTACACAAATTACATTTAAAGTGAGATCATGTGATCAGTATATAATTGGTGATTATTTTCTGAGTGTCTAAACAAATGAGTCATGAAACACAATGATGACATCATCTGATAGTAAGTGAACTTGTAACACTTAACAAGAGTTACTAAATTGCAACGATCGGCTATCCACTTTTGATAAGAGCAATTTTTTATCATAGAATACGTTCTGATACGTTGGTCCTAAATTGTTAAAATGGGTTCAAGACGAGGGCAAAGACTCGAAAAGGTCTTGAAGTATTTGTTTCTATGCGTTTCCAGTGCTTCAATTTTCAGAATTTCTCACAGCTAGGGGAAAATTTGAATTTCGAAGACATTCAAGAAATTAGTCCATATCCGCCGATTCAACTTCTTAGTTCTTCTACTTATCCTCTATTTTGTTACTCTGTTTTCTTCTCACATTAGCTAGATCGTTTTTGACTCGATTAAATCAGTTTGAATTAATGTCATAAATTGCGAAATCATCATAATAGCCTATGATTTTAATGATAACCAAGTAAAGAAAACTATAATTGGCTTGCATACATTGACTGACGTTTTAACTAGCGGAGTGACGAATTACAAGCTTGACAGCTTATTTGACCTAGATAAAACTGACCAAATTTTTAAAATAAACCATCTGAAACTAGTCGAAAGAATAACTGAACTAAATACGCAGACGGATTGAATAGACTGATTAATCAACGTCATAAAAGGCAACAGAAATCACTTTATTCAAAGTTACAATATTACTAAGAAACTTTCACTTGGATCGGTAAGATAAAAATAAGTACTGAAGACTTCAACAACATAAGTCAACTGACTTCAACCTCGTCATAGAATAACATGAACGTTAAACTAAAACATCAAAACTAAGTCAAATCTTACACAGTCATACGGTGAATGAAAAACTGACCAAATAAACAAGCACTGTATACTAACAATAACACGAAAACTACAGAGAAAGTATAAGATTCAAAAACAAACATAAATATATAATTATGTTGATAAAAAATATATTGTACATACCTTTTGACAAGTACGCTCGGCACTCACTCACATACACACAAAGACAAAAAGAATACAAGAAGACTAATTTGACATACTCAACTAATTAGCATAATAGAATTAATAAAAGAAAAAACCAAAGAGTTATCTAACATACCTTGACATTAAAAAAGGAAAAGAATTGATAACTATTTAAAAAAAATACCATTCTTAAAATTAATTTAAAACTATTTATAAAACCAATGATGTGTGGAAAAACTTATATAAAGAGTTTTTTTTTTTAGATAAAAATTAAAATACCATGAGAAATGAATTGTTGATTGGACGTAATGATTAGCTGTAAAAGTTCTATTGTGAAAGCTGAATACATTATTATCCTAACAATTAATTAAGATAGGAAGGGGTAGATAAGTGACCTTATGGAAATAGTTTTTCTTGTAAAATACATTTCTTACATATATATTTTCTTATTTGAATTTAGATGATAACTGATAATTTATCTGTAGATTGTGATTAAGTGACTTAATTTTCCTTTAATCCATTTTTTCGAAATTTCTTTTTTCAATAAGCTAACCATTTTTTTCGATCAGTTAAATTAAGTAACTCATGTTTCAACTTAAGTGAATAACAATTAGGCTAGACTTAGTAGGAAAAAAAGGCTTGTTATGAGGGTGAAAGCGGAAGAAATAGGAATGGACTGAGAAGTAGAACGAAATGCGCCAAGGCAAAAGAAAAAAAAGTTCGTGGTTCGCGTATTCCAACTGACCCAACACATCTTTCCCTCAATTACCGACCCAACAGTTTTTTTAAGTAGATACCTTAATTTTTAACTAATCAAGGGAATGATCGACATAGTTGGTCGCCAAATGAGGTAATTTATGTTCTAGCATGCCGCTGATGTTTGAAAGTCTTCAGACACGAGTTAGCCTGTTAGTCTCACGTGATAGAAATGTGCTATTATGGCCCTCCGAACTTTTTTGTTTTGGTCTAATGACATTTTTAGTAATAACATTTAGTCAAGAATGAGAACTAACAAGGAAAAACTAAGTCTGGCGATAGTAATACCAATACAGACTTAACAGTTTTGTCAAAATCTAGACAAGAAAAAGACCAAATTTAGAACACTTATCTATATTCTCGATCCATCAAAATCATTGAAAAGTTCAACTCGGAATCGAATTTAATGTTTCAAGAGACCACCATGACGGTATTTTGACTATTGTTCTAGTTATAGAACTGTAAAACATATAACTTTTATTATCTATTACCTAACTATTGAGTCACAAATCTTGGGGGAGGGGGTGATCTCTTAGAAAGGGGGTTCGACTAATGGGTTCGACTATGATGGTAGAGAATACAAATCATACCTTAAAAATCAGATAATTTTTCACGAATTTAACCTTTCCAAAACATTTTAGCAATCTTAATGTTTCATTAATTTCACCTTTTTATCTTGAAAATAAGTAGCATGATTTTTTTTCCTTGATTTATCTTTTTCACGGTCGAAAGCAACATGGAGCTGAAAATAATCATGTTTACCAGCAGGGGCATATTCATCTAATTTTCAATGAACCTTGTTATGAGCATTGACATTAATTTAGAACCGTATGATCACCACAGGGGTAGAAAAATTATGACTAACTAATCGACAGTATGACAAGAATGTATTCTGATAATGTTGAGGCAGAGAATCGTCATAGTAACAAGTTATGTCACGCTTTCTCTTGGAATTGAATCGATGAAATACGATTATATTTGAATACATGCATGTAGGAAGTAAAGATACACTTTTTGCATAATTTTGGCATTGACTTTTAATTATCTTTTTGATTGTTTGACGAACATGCATAGATAATTTTATAGAAATTAAAACCTACTATTCCCGGATAAGGATAATGCACAAAATTCATTATTTAACTATGGCTAAGTATAAATCGGTCAGAACAAAGAGAAGTTGCCAGAAGTTGACCAGCCCATTTTTTCTTGGTATAAAATGATCGTTTGTTTAAGACATACATTGGGTATCAAAACGAATTCCAGAAAAAATGTAATAAAGTAATTGTGTAATTGGTTAACATGTGATTTTAACTCCAATTCTTAATCAGAGAATGAAATATAGCAAACTTTTTTGTTATCCTGATCTGTTTTAATCTTTTGCATGGACTCCGTTTGAGTATAACCATAACGATCCTGACTTTTTTTATTGGAGCGGTTCTTAAAAGAAATTTCAATTCATTCAACGTTAATTGACTCAATGATTTCTTGTTTTAACCCTAATCCCTACGGAATCTTCAACGGTAAATATATTGACCAACAGAAAAAAGCTGAACTTTGAAAATAGGGAAGCGATTTGGGACCCTTTTTTTAGCTTTAAACATTTTATAGTTAGGCAAATTGTGGCCAAAAATCGTTTACCCTTTTTTGGTCATTAGGAATGATAACGGATTAAAAAAAGAAAACAATAAATTACGAACGACTGACCCTACTGCATGACACCATCCGTTACTTTAATGTTTTTCAATAACATTTTGAGTCTCGAAATTGCTTAGTAGTTGATTAATATATGATATAAAATTTGACATTTACATCTAAATAATTAAATAGTGCAGAACACAGAGGGCATTTCACGAAAAAGAAGTTTTTTCTTCCACACAAACAAACGGAGCTCATAAAGCGTGCGCCTGTGATATACGAGTGTGTGTTATCACTATGGCTTTGAACTGGTTTAAAACATGGCGGACATTATATTCCGGCCAAGGTAAAAAATAATGATATTTTTGGCATCTGAACATAGTCTCTGCTCACTAATAGACGTCCCCCCTCCCGCTTATTAATTTTTGAAAAAAAAATCCACCCAGGACATTCCTATTCCAACCTTCCCCCCGCTTATTAATTTTGACAGAAGGTTCCAAGCAA
>JAUKPT010003500.1:0-11988 GCA_032273505.1 Nanomia bijuga | reverse complement strand
CACTTGCAAAACATATTTACTCTTTGACGATAATGAAATTCACCAAAAATCGCGATTTTTGGACCTTTCTTTCAAATATTCGGGGTATATCAAGCCTATGGTGAAATAAAAGTCCCCTTGATAATTTGTGCTTGTGAGATTTTCTACTTTCGACTTATTCTTAACTTAAGGTGGTAGGCTAGTAACGATGCTGAGATAAGCATGAACCCTGTCTCTTAAATAATAAAAAATACACATATTTTAACAAAAAAAAATCATAAATAAGAAAAACTGGCTGACGGGGTGAATTCATTCTTTTCAAGGTCAAGAATAAATCGAATTGAAAGTATGTAGTAGACAAAAAAATTTACTTTTTTCATTATGATATGTTGATATTTGAGATAAGCAATGGAAGAAATTATGGAGAAGTCCAGTGGTTAAATTCCGACACAATGACAGTTTTTGCTTTTGTTAACCCCCGTAAAACTGTTAAAACGAGGAATAATAATGGTTTGGTTATAGACAGGAAAATAACTGTAACAAACTAGCCAACCGTAGAATCATGTTTTTTTTATGATTGATATTTGCACAGGAGAGTTCCAGGTATGTTAATCCACCTGGTACCTTTTTTGTACTAAACTGAAGTCGAGATGACGTCATAGGGAATAAATTGTCTCGACATATTAAATATTCATGATTTTGTATATCAATCGATTGGAAATTTTATGCTGATCAATAATCACAATAGAACCTGGGTCTGAAAATCAAGTGATCAGGATGTATTCATCTTACTATATTTACTGATAATTTTTGCAAAAGAAGGAAATTTCCTACTTCCAACTCAATTTCAATGTGTATAATTTATTGTCAATCATCTTACCGGCCTACAAATCGCCAGAGTGGTAGAATATTATCATTTAAATATATTCTAAGTAAAAATTTAATCAATTCTGACCAGAAGTAAGTGTTAGAAGACCGAATTCCCCATTTTTGGACTCAAATTGGGCCTAAAATACCATATTTCTATAAAAATCGATATTAAAAATTTTTATATGGTAAAAATTTATTCTTATGATGATTTGAGATAAATAGGACATATCTAATGACAATGGACATTTGCCATTGGCTATATAAGATCCATTTCCTCTATTTTAGGCATTAGAAATCGATATATAGATGTTGTAAGCCAAATACTCATCGTGCAATTGGATTTTCATGATAGTTTGAGATATGTGGAACGCATTTGAGGACAATAATTGCCTGTCAATGGACATTTTAGGGCCCAGTTTTTGCCTAAAAAAGCGCATTTTGATATTATATATATAAAAGCTGAAAAATCACTCACTTATGGTGAAATTGGAATCTCTTGGTATTTTGAGTTGTGCGGGGCTATTTTAGGGCCAAATTCTCTGTTTTGGGGCCAAAATTCTAAACTATTTTGCCCACATGTTACAACGTCTATCCAAATATATTCAGCCTCTCAAAGATTGTGTAAAGTTTTCTCAGTAAAATATAGAGTATGATCGTTGTTTTCAATAATTTCGATAAATCTCTTATTGGAACAAGAATCATGAATTAATTCAGTTTTCCTATATAATACCCTCGAGAAAAGGTTAATTCAAGCATGCAAATGCCGATTTTATCAAAATAGTGCGAGGTCGCACAACAAAGATTAGTGCCAAGATATTCTTAGGTAAGTGTGTCATCAGAATTTGTCATCGAAGGACTAAAGAACGGATCTGAAAGTTTTTTCTTGAATATAATCATGGCCAGCTTAAAATATGGCCTTATTCTATGCCGACAGAAAATTTTAATTGACTGTAACTCAATTTCCTTTTTAAATATAAACTTTTAGTTTTGCATGCACAATAAATATAAATTGCAACACATCCGTAAAAAAACGAAACAAAAATTTCAAGGAGTTCAGCTTTTCCTCACATCTACAAAAAAGTCAAAATTCGGCGAAATGAATACAAGATAGTTTAATTGATTAATTTCAATCCAATTCTATATTATTCTTTAGTTTTGAACAATACTAATATATCATGTATTTTGTAGCTAATTGCGATGGAATTTAGCTAAAAGTTTAATGATGAGATAACAAACACCGACTCTATACGTTAAACGTTTAACTTAAATCGTAGGAGTTGGATTAAAAACCTTTGAAGGAAATTATCAATATTTTATATTTCATACGTAAAATAGTATTGCTAAAGTACTTGATAATTATCTCTTTTGTAAATACGCATTTTATGAAGTATAAATTCAGCTTTAAGTTAAGAAACTAAGGTACTGACTCTAAATCGATGAATTCACTCTTTGCTAAATAATCCAAGAACAATAATGGGAAAAACTTTGTCATTTGGTATGTTGGTATCTTTAAATGCGATCTATGATCCTACCAAAAATGAAATTAAGATGTTCATTAAAACGTGGCATATTTGCAAAAATTTTGTTGTGATTTTTAGGGGTCAATAAACCCAAAACTAGTTTTCATTTTGACTCGGCATATGAATACTTGGATTCTACGGTAAACTTTGTCTCTGATATGTAATAACTAGCCTTTATAAATATCGGGAGCCTTTAAAACCGGAAAATCTGTCGGCATAGAATATGGCCATATTTTAAGCTGGCCATGAATATAATATATGTAAAAAGTTCACCAGACCAAAAAGAAACCACCTAAAAAAATAAAAAAATAAAATAATGATTAATGTAGGTAAATGAGCATCATTAGCAAACAAAACTTTGTAAAAAAATAACTTAAATGCTTTGACCAAGACCCTGAAGTGCGATGAATAACCAAGGAGGTCTAATAAAGAAAATACATAGGTTCGTATTTCGAATTGACAGGTTACATAGATGTGAATATTTGTTTCTTTTAATCGAATTTTACTAACGGGAACGAATATGTAATCTTTTGAGAAATACCCTAAAAAATTTACAAACTTTATTTAGTCAATTTCGTCTCAGATTCCAATGGGAAAAATAATAAAAAATTCTGTTCATGCCAAGTGTGGGACACCTGTTAAAACACCTAAATACTTTTCTAGAGGTTAGATATAGATTTATATTGATACACGCGATTTTAAGCCTAATTTGAGTCCAAAAACGTGGAATTGGGTCTAAAAACGACGATTGATCAATATCCCTTGGTTCAACATTTTGCCTACGTCAGCACTTTTTTTGTGATTACATCATTATATTAGTACAGAAAAACCGGTCAAGTGCCTTCCTCGCGCTCCCCTCCCTCAAATCTTTAAAAATCATGCAATTCGGGTGAGACGTCCTGTAGTTATAGTCCTTGATTTTGGTCCAATATTTTTCTGACGCCATCATTTTTTGTGATGACGTCATTATATATTTTTTATATATTTTTTGTAAATGTCAAGTGCCAACAAATGACGTCACTAGCTCCAAATTTCAAAAAATCTGGTGGAGATGTTTCTCATAACACCATAAACAAATCCTGAAGAGATAAGCCTCATATCATTTAATTGCACGTTACATAATTGGCTTTCAGCATTTAGATATCGATATGAGTGTTCTTTTTAAAAGGTAGAAAATTATGGTATCTTTTTTTTTAAATATGATAATTTAGACACAAACATGGCCCAAGAATGGGGATTGGGCCCTAGAAATGACATTGGCAAACAAATATTGCATATATATGGTTTCCATACATCTCAAACTATCATAAAAATTTAATTGTACGTTACATAATTGGCTTTCAGCATTTAGATATCGATATGAGTGTCCTTTCTAAAATGTAGAAAATTATGGTAATTATTTTTTAAATATGATAATTTAGACCCAAACATGGCTCAAGAATGGGGATTGGGCCCTGGAATGGACATTGGCATATATATGGATATATATGGTTTCCATACATCTCAAACTATCATAAAAATTGCACGTTACTTAAATGCTTTCAGCATTTAGATATCGATTTTTTATAAATGTTTGCTATTTTAGATCTATTTTTGTGCCCAAAATAAAGGGATTGGGCCCTAAATGGTCATTGGCAAATGTTCATTACCATCAGATATGTCCCATTTATCTCAAACCATCAAAAGAATCAAATATCACTATATATAAATTACTTTTTAGCTTTTTAATTTCGATTTTCATTGAAATACGTTATTTTAGGCCCAATTTGGGTTCAAAAAATAGGGAATTTGGCCTTAATATACTTACTTCTGGTCAGAATTGATTAAATTTTTTCTTAGAATATATTTAAATGAAAAATATTCTACCACTCTGGCCGGTAAAATGATTTACAATGAATTATACACATTCAAATGGAGTTCCTTCTTTTGCCAACAATTATCAGTAAATTTAGTAAGATAAATACATCCTAATGACTTGATTTTCAGACTAAGGTTCAATTTCATGGATATTTAATGATTCGACGTCATCTCGACTTTCGGTTTAGTACAAAAAAAGGCACCAGGTGGATTCACATACATGGGACTCTCCTGTACAAATATCAATCATAAAAAAACATGATTCCACGGTTGTTAAGTTTGTTACAGTTATTTCCCTGTTTATTACAAATGGTTTGGTTACAGGTCTACTTGTACGAGATTAAGATAATATATTTGTTTCGTGACAACTATTTTAATAGTACGAAAGAAGAGAGCAACATGGCAATATCAGGGTTTGGTTCTTATTTCAAAAAACAATCCATGGATCACAATTATTCAAATCATTACCAGTATGATATGGTTATCTTTTTTGGAGGAAATTGCCATTATGTCCTAAGAAAAAAGAGAACTGGGTACGAAGTTGTGCATCGACTAAAGAAGACGAGGAAGAAAATGTTATATGCATTCTGAATGTTTATCTTTTAGCGTACCTGCTGTGAAACATACATCAAGAGATCGCTCAAAAAGAAAAAAATTATAACAAGCGTTCGAAAAAAAAAACACATTTGAAATAAACCAATTACCTACTTGAAAACAATTAGATGCAAAATCATATATACATAACAATAACGGCAACAGGGGCTAATTACTTAATTGCCTATTAAAGTTGTGATTTAGTAATAATTACTTGTAATTAACTGCAATTAAGAAGAAATTAAACGGGTAAATTAATACGATTTATAACTAGACTAATTAAGTTAAGTAAAGATATTGATTTTGCCATACAGCTATATATTTATATATATTAAATTACAAAGAGTATTGTTGTAGAATCGATTAATTGATTGATAGATTAATTGATTAATTATTCCTGATATGAGTGTATATGCATTCTCGATCAAAGTGTCGAATCAATTTTTATCATATAATATTCTAAACGAGTTTGAATCGATATTTTAATGCACTGTGTAATGTTTACTGTTTGCGAAACGATATTTTTTGACGTGTTTCGTGTATATGTGTGAAAATTATGTAAACAAACGCTCACCAGTGCTTTGAAGAGAAAAAAAAGTTCAGCTTTTCATGAGTAATTTCTCGAAAGAAAAAGAAAAAAAGGGAAAATTTCTCTTATACGAGAAGAAGATAAGTGTTTGTCTGTGTACACATAATGCAGCAATTATAAAGCAGTAAAATCACAGTGGTATTTAATAACCGCACTTAAAGAAGAGGAGAAATAAAAAAAGGGGTTTACGCATCACAATGACAATGATTCTATTGTTTACCCTTGCATATATCCATGCAGTGTCTGGCCAGGCATCTCAATGGATCGATACGTTCCAAAAAACCGTTTGTCATCAGCGATGGGCACAGATGGATTGGTTATCCATACTTAGACCGTGTCGTTATAAAATGGACTTTGCAAAGAAAATCGACGAGAAGGAAAGAACTAGTACAAAATGGAGTCATACTTTAGGCTTACATTTTGAAAAGACAGGAGAGTTTAGTAAACTAGCCATTCAGTCACGAAAAGCGGATGGTAGGAATAAAAAGAGCGGGGGAGATACGTGGCGGGTGTTTATTCGGGGCGCTGATAACATAACGCCCTTTATATCGGATTTAAACAATGGGGTTTACGAAGCAGACTTTATCGCTCTTTCTGCTGGTTTCTATAAAGTAGAAATCGTTCTCGAATCGACGTTATGTCAGGCTTATGAGGATCCGCCATCTGATTGGCTGAAAAGAGACGCAAAGACGATTATCTCGGACGAAAAGGCGCAACTTTTATGGCAGCCGTTACGTGGAGGTAATATCTCTTTTAGAATTGCAAATGGCCCCACAGAGAGTATATCAACGTTAAAGAAGAACTTCTATCGTTATAAAAATTCGTGCGGTGAACAATTCAAATGCGAATTACTCTGGAAAGGAATCGGCCGTTGGAGCAACAAGACGTGGATCCCATATATCGACGAAAAACTTAAAACTCCTGAAAGCGATGCTGGCTGTTATAGAGAGAATGAAGGAATCCTCAAAATCACTGGAGATGATGTAACGCGACGATTTGCTTTATCAAATGAAACGAGGATTCTTTGTAATGGAGTGTTTAAGGAGTGTCGCTGGGAACGCCCTGGCGAACAACCAGACACCCAACTATACATCCATCGAAACGGATCAAGCACTGAGTCGAAAACATTCTCCACGAAAACATACCTCGAAAACCTCAAGAAATTGCTGAATAAGCAATATATGGACGAGTCAAGTGCATTACTTTTCAACTACGGCCATTCGTTCGTTCAAAATATCGGGTTCAAAAGATACCGCTCGTTCATTGATAGGGCCGCACGTATCATGAAAGCGAAATACAAAGGCCGTGCTGTATGGCTCACCATGGCGTCAAGATGGATCGAATCTAACGCCCCCGAAGATCACTTCAAGAACCATCAGCGTATCAAGTTGTTCAACGCCTACGCCACATCTGTCATGTGTAACGCCGGAATCGCGGTGCTCGATGTGTTCCAGATGACAGAATCCGTTGCAGAGAGCAATAAGGACGCAGTACTGAAATATATCGCAGACACTCTTATGGAATATTTCCGTGCCCGCCCGATGAAGAAATGCCCAGAGAAAGAAGAAGCTGCCGAGAAGAGCTCGCTACTATCGAACGCCACATTCGCAGCACTCGTCGATTCGACGCCCGTCAATGATGTCGTCCAGCGATCGGTGAAAAGCGCTGTCGACGAGTCTGGAAGTGTCGAGACGAACACACAAGTTCGACGCTCGAAATTGGAGCTCCTCGAACAATTTTAGAAAAGATGTGTTTTGAATGACGTGCAGGATTTGTTCAAAGCTTATAGACGAATTTGAAATGACGCCATTTGTTTACATTTTGCTTGCTGAAACTGCGTTGGAGACTGGTTACTATTGACAGTTATAGTTATAGTAAAATACATTCGATTATTTAAATGCCGTAATAGCAACTTCTGACTGCATGATTAAATTGAAAAGAAAGATTGTGAAATAATTAAATATCATTATCATTAACATAAATGAGCTTGACAAAGTTAAACTGTATAGTCTGTACAAACAGTGTAGACAGTGATTTTTGTGTGAAAATTATCTTAAACGTATAAAAATTTACAGCATTTACATCACTGACTACATTTTTTGTACTTTGACTTTAATCACGTGAAAGAAGTCGATCGTGATAATACTTAGTACTGCAATCATGGCGTACTATAATAACAGGCCTCTTCACTGTACATAGAAATCTAGTTCAGTGCCTTCCGGTAATTCTTTTGATCTTATTTTTTCAGAGCAAGTTTATATTATTAAATAATATCTTAAGAATTAATTTTCAAACAAAATGGTTGACTCTTCCTGGAATTTTGAGGTACTTTCGGTTTTACTAAAGCATACAAAAACTTGCGAAGTAATGAAAATGATGACTTCTTGTTTTAGCAACAGTTAGATGTTATCATGGTCTTTATGTGTGCCAAGTATCAAAAAAATCGGAAGTTACAAACAGGGGTAATAGAAGGAAAACATATTTTTAAGTGAGGGTATGCGTTTAAGTCAGCTCTCAGTCTAAAGGTGTGTTCACACTATAAGTATTTCGTGCACAGTAATTAAAATGTATTTTTAACTGTGGATAATAGAAGTGTTCGCATAACAGCAATATTAACTAATGCGTGTTAAGATAATCGATATTAGAGCAATACAGTATTATTAATTGTGCAATAAAACGTTTTGATTACTGTGCACGAAATGCTTATATTGTGAACACACCTTTAAACAGGGGGCTGACTTTGACGCATAATTCCACTTAAAAAATTGTTTTCCCGTTTTTACCCCTGTTCACAACTTCCGATTTTTTTATACTTGGCACACACAAAGACCATGATAACATCTAACTGTTGCTAAAACAAAAATTCATAATTTTCATTACTTCGCGAGCTTTTGAACGCTTTAGTAAAACCGAAAGTACCTCATAATTCCAGGATAAGTCAACCATTTTGTTTGAAAATTAATTCTAAAGACATTATTTGATAATATAAACTTGCTCTGAAAAAATAAGATCAAAAGAATTTCCGGAAGGCACTGAACTAGATTTCTATGAACAGTGAAGAGGCCTGTTATTATAGTACGCCATGTCTGCAATAGTTCTACCTCCTAGACTTCTACCTTTTTTCAGCAGGCGAACAGGCAAAAAGATGTAAACACATGAAACCCGTCAATCCAAAAATAATATGAGGTCGAGTAAAGATTCAAGAATGTTTCCTCACAAAGGGGATTATTGGAAAGGGGAGGAATTTAGAAAACTTTTAGAATGTAGATAACTATTTTTGCACTTTGAAATTTCCAATATTGGACAATATTGGGTCCAGAAAAGGTCTGGAAAGAGTGAGATTTTAGGATTTGTTTTAGGGTTTTTTTTTAATATGAAAAACGACCGACACGCATGACAGGTTTGGATAGGTTAAGGAAAAATTTTCGGCTATGTTAGTAGTTTGATTGGTTAGAAATTACAGCATCAGGAAGCAAATTGGTCCAATCTAAAAGGTCATAATTTGAAGTTTTGATAAAATTAAAAATAAAGAATAAAATTCTATGTAAATCAGAATCTTGATGATGTAATTTCCAACCAATCAAAAGATTGAATTAGCCATAATTTGGCGACAATACCTAAATATATTTTAGTTAGACAACATATCAACATAAGAGTCTCATTGGCATATTGTTTAAGAGGCTTACAACTCTATAAACTTTTAACATCGGAAGTATCTGAAGGATAAAATGATCCTATACTTGCCTTTCAGTTTAAGATCCCAAACTTTTCTTAACCCTCAAAAATCCCGAAACAAAGATGGGAATGGATATGCCTCAAAATTTTAAGTGCCAGGGAAACAAAACGATCATTTACGCCAAAATTGTTTGAAAACATTTCATAGGAGTTTAAAACAGTGTACCTTTTTTATAATATTGAAATAGACATTTATTCTAGCGACAAAATAAAATGTATTTTTGCTCAAAGATCAGCTACAAATATTGAAGTTCATGCATCGTGCCTTTCAGGAAATTATTAAAATATGTGGCAATCCAATAATACGTTTTTAAACGACAAAAAATCATTCTGAAGATGCATCTGTAAGAAGTGATGTTTTCATTCCAATTCTCGATTTAGGCTAAAAAGATAACTTTGTTTCCGGTGCACCGTCCGAGTGAGAATTATTTTTGATATCATCCGGCCGCAAACAGAAATATTTTTTTCTCTCTCTCTTCCACCAGTAAAATGTGACAGATGACATAATGCAATCTTGTTTTCTACATATTTTTTTAAAAAACATATTTTACGGCCGCCCGGATGAGATTTTCTTTTTCTTATCTTGTGCACCGGAAACAGAGCAATATTTTCTTTTTGGCTTAGTTGTAAAACATTGTGTAACTCTAGGTAAAAGGGGGTATTAGAGAAACGTTGCATTGAATTGAACGTTGTATTAAATCGTGAGGGAAATTAATTGAAGATGCTGAATATAGACCTGGGTAATGTTTTAAGAATATGCAGCATGTGAAATTGTTATGTTAATTACATAGTCCCCAGGGAAAATTAACAAGGGGTTGCTGTGGTGGTATAGTTTTTCATTCTTTAATTATTTTCTGTATATTTTTGTATGACAAATTTTATGATATGAATATTTTTCGATATTTTTTTTTTTGGAAATAAAAGTAAAAGATTAAGAATATTTTCTGTTGTTGAAACCCTATTTATCATGTATTAGTTTGTATGTGCATGTGGCGGTATGACAGACTCACTACCAGAGGCGGATATTTTGTAAATGTACCGACATTCCGAGACATATCTTTCAATAGTTCGATACCAGGTACAACTGCCTCTTCTTCACTCTCCTTCTGGGTGACTTCAATCGTGATCTCCGTATCAACACCATCAGCAACATCTTGTAAAAGCAAAACGCTTCCAATGTCCATCTCCTCAGATTTGATGTGGATATCGGCGACACTCGTTTTCGACGTCTTCTCGATGGTGTGGACGGAGATGTTGCGGACTTCGAGGTCGGTCATGTCGACCATGAGTTCGATACCGGACGATCGTGGTCGTCTTCTTCGGTCCGTGAATTCGATATCTGATGAGTGCCTATTGTTGAAAAAAGAGTGAATCAGGGAAATATTTTTCTTGTTTTTCTCTTTAAACAATGAAATTACTACAAATCCCACTGGGAGTGGCACTATAAATGATCAAACACTGAGGACAGCAAAGAAAATGTTGGTACCCAATCAGGCTGAGGTAATTCTCAACTAATCAAAATTGACAGTCCTCAATCAGTTTGAATGATAAATGAAGTTCCAACAAAAATCCAACGATCAGACTGAGCGGCACGAACAAACACATGTGCATATTCTGTAATTTCTCCGACTCGCGAAAACATTTAAGACAACCGACATTCCGAGACATGTCTTTCGCCCAATCTCCAAAGAATACATCATTTTTGGAGTTCCCCGTTTAGAGGGTACTTACGTTTAAAATATCAGAAATTTGGCTGATTCTATCAAAACATCATCAGAAAATATGAAAATTTGAAAATTCCGGATTATCGACAAAGAAGTTTTGAATATTCGTCTTTGAGACCTTTTTATGGTTAGCAGAGGTTCAGAATCTGATTCTTTTTGCTGACGATCGCAAAAATCCGAGTGAAATCTTTCCGATGCGGATATAATCGAATAATTAAACCACTATACAATCCACTCCCGCTCAACTCAAAGTCCTTCCGACGAGCATTGCTCGCCAAATTTATAGGTTCTTCAATTACGACTATCAGGATCGGAGACATAGCAATAAGCATGGTAAACTACCCAGGATATGATTACTGATCTATGTTAACAAGCGCATTCAAACTTGTTCAGTTGAGCATGGAATCGAATTTCTAACCTTTTAACTTTTATCTCTGTTGCATATTTTCGAGACAGTTTTCCAAACACATTCATTCATTCATTCATTCATTCACCCATTCATTCATTCATTCATTTATTCATTCTATCTATTTGCCTGCTTTTAAATTCATTCATTCATTCACTTATTTATTCATTCATCAGTTGTAATTTTCCAGACTGTTTGGCAACTAATATCCTTCGTTCATTTATAAATTATTGTCCTTGCAAGTTTGCTGAAGGTTACTAGGTACTAGGTACTAGGTGGCTGAGGGTGTTGTAGCCCCACCAATACCTTTTCAAGATTTTATCACATTAGAGAAAAATCATAAAGTAGAAGTACCGAATTTTTCTTTGTACGTTTCAATTCAGAAATATCGTTCAAAATTGCTAACATGGGCGTTGCGTTATTTTTTCTTATAACAAAAGTTCGATTCATACATCCCGGTGTGTCTCCACCGAAGATACTTTTATCTTCTTTTACTATTTATAGTGTGAAAATTAAATATTTTAACATTATGTGAGAGTGCTATTTGTTTATCTGTCCTTATTTTCACCTCCTTACTTACTACGCAAAATGCCGTTAGAGCATATAACTCATTTTTATGTTTTGAACATTACGCGCTCCATGGCCAGCTATATACATGGCCTGATTCTTTGCTAAGCTGTTTCTAGTTGAGGTACTTCGAGGTCACAGATTGTC
>JAUKPT010003499.1:0-11989 GCA_032273505.1 Nanomia bijuga | reverse complement strand
GTAAGCAATATATAAACGTCTAATATCCGGTTGTCGGGCTTCGCCCTCGAACCTTGATATTAGATGTTTATATATATATTACATATTTGTATTAATGGAACCATTTTCTGATTATGCGTTACAAACTAATTTGATACTTTTTTATTGACGTTCTTAACACGACTATCGTGACTAACGTAACTATCGGTATAAGGGCGAGTGTACTCACTAAAGTTCATCTTATACATAAGAACGATAAGAACGCAATTGAATCATAATTTCATTCATTCGAAGCGTTACAAACGTTCCTAACGTGACTAACGCGACTATCGGTATAAGAAAAGTTTACTCACTGGATTATTCTTATACCAATAGGAACGATAAGGACGTTAACCCAGAATTAGAACAATAGTCACGTTAAGAACGCAGGTGAGTACCAGCCAACAAATTTGGCGATAGCTCCTTAGATTTGTGGATCGATTCTTTATATTTGGATGAATTAATGACCTAGCCGCCGGTCATTGGCCTACACATATTTTGTCTAGACATGTTGCAAGACATGTAGTCTTTTACTCCAACCATTACGTAATCCAAATCGTATTGAACGTTCCCTTAGGGAAAATAATAATCATAATCAGGCATCATTTGAATTTATACAAATTAAATTGTTAAATCTCACACGCGTAAATAGCTCATATTTGATAACACATTTCTTTTTTAAGAAACTCATCTTGTTTCTTAAGATATCGTCGAGTTGTTTCTTAGATTTTTCTTAGATTTCGTTCCCTACAGGGTGGTTGCTCGGAACTGCAGTGTCCCTATTTTTTTGTGTTGTAAGTGTAAACTAAATTAGCGTGATATCGTCTATAGGCACTTATTTATGTCTTTATGTTAATATAGGAACAAAATGTGTTATTTATTAGTAAAATATTTGTAAATAGTTTTTATTGGCTAACAAAAGAAAAAGGAAAAGGAAAAAAAAATGTTTCTTAATTTCAGCCTGACAATGTTTCTTAAGTGTTTCTGGGGAGCGGGGATGGGTAACCTAAAATGGTTACTATTGATGACATAGGGAAGATTTGCAATTCGCATTCTTTTTAACCTTTTTCCAGCTGCACAATGCAGGTCTTTGGTGCTTGATCTTTTTAAACAAAGTTTATCACTTTTTACCCGGCTACGTCCTCTTTGACACCATATTTTTTTACCATAAGAGTCTCTTGTTTTATTGAGAAGAGAAAACACATTAAAAGACATCTAATCAAGGTTATATACTTTCCATTGGCGATTAACACTAGTTTTCAATAAAGTAGTAATTATAAGCATTTTCTATTCAGTTCAATTTCCTTTTCTTCAGATTATCTATCGCATCTTTTAGATCTTGCGTGGTTATAGAATTATATATTTAACGCTTTCGTTATATATATATATATATATATAGGAAGAAAGATCTATAAATAAAACATATAAGAATAGTCAATGATAATAAACGTGAAAAATATAAAGATAAAATATCGAAGAATAATAAGAAAAAAATATAATTGTTACAAAAATAGAAATATAGGAAAAAAGAAAGAAGAAAGAACAAAAAACATTTGGAGATACCGAATGGGAATACGATGTGAACTGATCGAAACCATACATCGCAAATCAACCGGGTCGTCCCAATTCATATGAGAGAAATTGGTTAGGAGCTGTTTACATGGCCGGGTTGACTCGCCTAGACGGGTTGACTCGCTTCCATGTAAACGGGCTCTTCATTAGCCCGGTAACGGTCTAGAAGACTGTTTCATCAGAAGTGCATACCTAACCTAACCTTACCTAACCTCAATGCTTGAGATACCATTTTAAATGGTAGTAAATATTGTGTATTATACGATGTTCTTGAAGCAATGGGCATTCTTAGATTTTCAGTCAGCAAGATTTCCTTTCTTATGGACTTTCTTATACAATTTCTTATGAGTGAGTGCTGAGGGCTATATTTAGAGACTATATAGATATAAGGACTTTCTTAATTTTCGACCGTTATATATATACTTTCTTATAAACTACTTTCTTATAAAAAAAAACGTGTACAATTATTAGGTCGACTAGTTCAAGCAGATTCTCTTTTTGTCTAAAAATTCAGAACATTTTGAAGGTTGCACTAAAAAGTCTCTCTCTAAGACCTTTAAGTAGGGTGTTACTTCAAAATACTATTTGCTAAAATAACTCTCAAAATACAAGCTTAAAAGCATTAAAAAAATTGAAAGACAATCTTAACATTTTTGTCATCCTTTTTTCGCACTATCATATCTTCTGCAAATTTAGTTTACTTTTTATTGATATCAACAACAGTTCTTTAACCATTTGTTGTTTTTTTGCTTCAGGATGAATCGCTTAAGATTACCCTGGTCAACTTGCTGCTATGAGAATCTTTTCAACATTGGAAAAGGTAATCTATGAATTCTTGTTTGTCCTATAAAGACAAAAATTACTCTGTGTTTGTAAAACATATCTAAATATAAAGGTGATACGATACAAAGTTGGTGAGGTTTTACGAAATTTCCAGATGAATAAAACCATTAAGTTATCACATGATTTTCATGTTGATTAAACGAAAAGATAAATTATGAGAATCAAGAAAAATCTACCTTAAATTACGTGATTTCATTGGTTTATCTTATTTTTTCCAGATTATTTGATGAAATTATTCTCCAAGATGAATAGTTAAGATTAATAATTGCTAATATTACGATTAAATTTAATTGATTACACAGAAAAAGTTCATGCAGGAAGCAGTTTTTCAAATGCTGTGTACTATGTCATCACATAGCATAAAACTTACAAATCGTTGAAAATAGCAACAAAAAGTATACAACACCCAGACGTGTTCCAATCATTGAAACTCTTCTTGGAATTAACCTAAGCTATAAAACTTTGTTTTATAACCATAGTTTGTATATATAAAGTTATGAAACGCTATTGAATTATGATAAAGGCATCGTAATAACTTGAGGTGAACATTTCTGCACGAATAATACCACGTGACTTGAAATTTACGACTTTTATATTATATTATCTATTATGACGTATTTCCCAGTTGTTAAAAAAGTATGGTATTGTTTCGAGTAAATCATTTTCATCAATATATTTCAATACATTGGGTAATTAATTATTCGTGCACAACATCGACAATAACATATATAAATAGGTTGCCTAACTGTTAGATATACGAACTATGATATAACTGCCCTTTTTAAGATTTTGAATCTTCTGGCGAAAGGCTTTTTTCTTCTGCTGCTATTTTTGACGCACTTATTTTGAGACACCCTTCTACAAATTATCTGAAAAGTACGACAGTGATTGTCTAATTGAGGCTAGTTGTGCTGTGATAATCGTTAAAAGTTACAAAAATTCTGATTGGTTCACTTTTAAAATATTATTATGGCCTTATACTTGCTACAAGTGAGTGCCCCATGAAATGAGTGTCTCTTGAAATGCAGGTATTCACTCATGAGCATCTAAAATCTAAAGTGATTGTGGAAACTGGAACTTATACTGAATAAAAGCAAATACTTCATCTATTAAAAAATCGTTTTGTATTTGTTTTATCATTCCAATATCATTATTTTATTAACATAATAATCCAAAAATGAACATGTGAATTTTTCTTTAATTGAGTTCTAAGATGTATTACTTCGTTTTGCTAGCAGGTAGGTTATTCGAGCAAAGTTTCCCATGTTTCCTGATGGTAGATAACTTTATCAAGCCTCTTAATATATGGTTTAAGGTGACCCTGCCTTAGTATACTCTCTTTTTCTGATACTTACATTTCAAGGGGCATAGATTAATAGTCAAACCAATGTGGTGATAAAACACAATATTATTGCAAATAAGACACAACTTAAAAAGTAGAAATACATGCAAGTTTCTATTTACTAAAACGAAAATAATGAATTACTCAAAATAAAACTGATTGCTTCTATTGATCTCAATTGACATTATCACTGGTCACCATCACCGTTGCCGGTTTACTTCCATCTCTACCTTTACATGCAAACTGGCTACACAACTAGTCTACTAGTCTTTTATGCAAAGATAATTGCAGATGTACTAGAGCAGATGGGCAATGCGAGGCGAAGAGCTCTTTGTTTTTCGACGAGTTTTGTAGACAGTTTGCGTGTAAAGGTAAAGATGAAAGTAAATAGGCACTGGTGAAGGTGACCAGTAATAATGCCAATTAAGATCAAGAGATGCAATCAGTTTTATTTTGAATAATTCATTATTTTCATTTTGATAAATAGACACTTGCATGTATTTCTAAGTTGTGTTAAATTATAAAGTCTTATTTACTATAACATTTTGTTTTGTCGAGGTTTTGACCATATTTTTCACAGTATCGAGATGAATATTAATCTATGCCCCTTGACATATAGGTATCAGAAAAAGAGACTATACTACGGTAGGGACACCTTAAACCATATGTTAAGAGGCTTGATAAAGTTATCTACCATCAGGAAACTTGGGAAACCTTGCTTGATTAACCTACCTGCTAGCAAAACGAAATAATTCACATGTTGATTTTTGGCTTATTATGCTAATAAAATAATGATATTGAAATGATAAAATACAAACAAAACGATTTTTTATTAGATAAAGTATATGCTTTTATCCAGTATAAGTTCCAGTTTCCACATTCACTTCTTTTAGATTTTAGATTTTAGTGAATACCTGCATTTCAAGGGGCGCATACATTTTATGGAGCACACCTAAGTGTCACCCCCTCAACCCAACCACGCCCTCTGCACTTTGAGCTTTTCTCTAAGAAAAAGGGGTCAACGGTTTTTTGACAGAATATGTCTGCTAAGAAGAGGTAAAATGGTTAATAGACATTTTTTTGTTATAAGAAATGAAAAAACTTTTGAGATGGTCATTTACTTAGTTAATACTAAGCGAGTGATCACTGTTTCAATGAGAACGTCCCGGCTAAGTCCCTCGATGGTAACCGCCTCGGCAAAAAAAAAACAGCGAGGAAATTCTAGGAAGTTAAATACATCACCGAGGACTTCCCCGGCCATTTACAAAAACATAATCCTTTTATAAAACCAATTCCTTTGCAAAATATTAATTCCCCTGCTAAAATATAAACAATGAAGTTTACCCCCTGTGAAATTTTTAATTAAATACCTAAGTTCCCGCATCCCTGCCAAAAAGTGTCAATTTGTTTTCTCGTTGGTGATCGTTATAAAAGAATTATGAATAAAACGTTTAAAAAAGTCTATTACTTTTAAAAAACCTCGGAACACAGAATAGGTTTAAAATTTGTAACTGGAAGGGAACCCTCGTCTACCACGATTAGGTTTCATTTTCCACTCTGAAATGATCAAATTAAATTCCCAAATCTGTGTCAGTTACCCCCACTTAGTTTTGGTACATCTCATTTCTCACGATTCCCCGCTCCGGTCCTCCCCTCCCCGGGATTCTGTAACCTATTTGCATTCCCAACTGTAAATTACTCTTTAGTATTTTAACTTTCTGTTCTTAGCGAATGCTCCGCGTGACTGACGTAAAGAAGTTTTGTTTATTCGTCATAATCCAATCAAAGTGTAGATTCTAAACCCATTTTCGACTAGTCGAAAATAAGACGTCAAAACATGACAATAACATGATAATGACATGATAATGACATGATGATGACATGATAATAGATCTCTTGTAGATAAAGTTGGCGTGTTTTACAAATGCTACTTAAAACTAATATATTGCTTTAGTTTCTTTCAAAGCGATGTTAAAAAGTGTTAAAAAGCTTGATTTTTACCGACAAAAAGTGCTGCAAAAAATACATATTTTTACCGACAGGTTTAAAAGAACAAGAGGGCGTAACAAACCTCCCCCCTACAACCCCGGTCGGTTCGTCATTAGGGGTGCATCAGGTGCTCAAGCACTGGTCAGATTATGTGTACACGATATTTTTCGTGTTATATTTCGTACTATATAATTAAGTAAAAAAAATAATTAAATAATCAACTGTAACAGGATCCCATTTTAAATGTTTCTTGGTTCCAACCATAACTCCCAGATAACTCCAAGATAAGGGCTCATATCAAACACCAATTAATTGTCTAGATTTGACAAATTCTGTGTAAATAGATGAAAATGATAAAAAACAAACAAAATGTTGAACACATGGTTATTAGATATTTCCATCCTTTTGCAAACCCACTCAAGGTGAAAGTCCCTTGGAAGTAAACGAGTAAACAGTTGGAGCTTGTCCCGGCTTCGTTAGCTTGGAAGTCCCACGTAGGGTTCTGTTCAGTGTTAAATGTTGTTGTGTGTGTCGCCCTGTGATCCAAGCACAAGTAGTAGTGCTTAGTAAATTGCTTCTATTTGGGATGTGCGCTGGGTTTATGTGCATAGATAACAAATGGAAGAAAGATCTATGTAGATAATTGATCATCATACTAAATTGTGAGTCAATAAAAAGACAAAAACACAAGCCTAAAAGTTATTTATTATTGTTGCATTTCGACTTGTGTAGTCATTCTCATTCTTGAAATGATCAAATACTGTATTAAAAATCAACCGGGTCGACCCATGCCATGTGAGAGAAATTGGGTAGTCAAATTGATCACTAAACGACACTTAAGTCATGGCCTCGGTAAGCCCGATAACGGCTTTGCAAGACTTCTGTTATTTATTCTTTTAAAGGAAGACTATAACTACAACAACAACTGCAGTCACTAAAGATTGAGCTTTATGAGGGTTCCTAATATTTTCTCGGGTATATTCGAAGACAATAAGTTGAATTATTTGTCTATTAGACCACAAGCTTTGTAAAGATGGTTAGCATATATAACCAGAAGTACAAAGCGGAGAGGGAAGGTAGGTGGGGATATTTTAACCACCTTACAGGCATGTCAGTAAGACATGTGTGCGTGATCGGTTACACGATCGCTCACAGGGCTTGTGCGATCGAGATTGTGTTGATTTTTTATTTTCATATCAGTTTTTATCCGATAGTTACTGCCATGACATTATATTATCTTCTTTTCTTTTAATGCAAAATATGCTACCTTTTAACACAATTATAACATGGACATGATATGATGTGGCATAACACACACTTTTACGCAAGACATAAGTTAAAATTCTGTGCCTTGCGTGATTGGTTTCACGATTGCGCTGAAGAATTTTGCTCGATCGTTGCGCGATCGGGATCGACTCGATCGCACTACACTGACATACCTCATCTTATGCTCGATTTTGTTTTTCTCTTGTCGTGTTTTAAAGACTTTTTCTCGGTCGCGCGTCATTTTAATACCCAGTCGTAGTAGGTTTATGCTAATTATTTTGCATTTTTTCTATTGTTGTTTATTAATTTATAGGCAGACTCTATTCTGCTGCTGCAACAACAACTACAACCACTACTGCAGCCACTAAAGACTCTGAACGAACAATGATCTTAGCAAAACCTGATGCTATTCACAGACGCCTCGCATCGAAAGTTCTAGAACGTTTCGAAGCACGTGGCTTCAAACTCATTGGAATGAAACTCGTGCAACCGAGTGAGGAGTTCTGGCGAGGACATTACCCCCACATCGTGACTCGCCCCTTCTTCCCCATCTTGTTGAAATATTTACAATCGGGACCTGTTATTACGATGGTATGGGAGGGCAAAGATATCATCAAGCAGGGGCAGTTGATCGTCGGGGAGACGGACCCCTTGAAAGCGGGGCCTGGGACTATCAGAGGGGATTATGGGATCACAGTAGGGCGGAATCTTGCACACAGGAGTGATTCGTTGGAAAGTGCGGAGAAAGAGATTTCCATGTGGTTTGACGAAGATGAACTTTTTGATTGGGATGACCCATTGATTGATAGTATATATGAAAGGGATGATAATTGACAAATTATAGGTTTATATGTACGCAGGGTAAAAGTTATTCCAAACAACATCTTGTCAGTAGTTTATAATTTTATAGATTTATACGTATATGTCCGAAAATAAAAATAAAAATATGAAAAAAAGAGGATTGGTTTGAATTTATCCACCTTTATTTGTTCTCAAGAGTTTTGTCAACTTTCGTCCTTGCTTTTTTGTCTCTTTTGTTATAGCTTTTTTCAACCCTTTTAAACTTTCTGTTGTGTATGCGCATTGGGAACTGATTAAATCACATACATCGTCTAACAGGTCAAGTACTGTTTTTCTCCATGCCAATCCTACCTTTTTTTTAGCTAGTGAGTTGATCCAAAACTTTATATATGTCATGAAAAGAAATAAACGCTCCTAAATGGCTTTGTATGCACGCAAGCGAGCGCGAACGCGATCGCGCGCGCGTGTCGTGACTGTCACGAGAAGACTGTCATGATTGCATTTAGATTTACAAAAATGAACCTATGGCATTTAGGTTGACTTCATTGTCACGGACAATTTTCTACTTAGTCCCGGTCAAATATATGATACAATGATGTCCCAATGGCATTTGGCCATGCCCCGGGTGTAAAAACAATAAAAACTGGAGCACCGGTGAGAATTGTCTTTTTTACACTGTTCTTGTAAGACATGATGTACGTAACATGTTGTAACGTGTGTTATAGGTCATTTTTCTAAACATCAAAATACAAAGAATTATATACCACTAGAAAGAGCGTAAAATGTTTTAATTTCCTTATTCATACTTATGTTAATTCATAATTATGTTAGAATATTTTCTGCAAATTTTATTTCGCAGATATGAGTTCCAAACCCGTTTAAATACGATAACACTTAAATCTTAAATCTTATTTTTGACTCACCTGACCACTTTTTCTATTTTTTATTTTGCAAATTTTGCAAAAACCCGCATGACGAATGAGGATGAAGAATGAGTTCTTCAAAATATGGGAAATTTAGTTTATGGTGTCTCCATTTTTTACCGGGTTCTGAAAATCTGATTTAAAATTTCCCCCGATATTTAATCTTTGCTGTAAATCGTGCAGTTGAACGCCCCATGTATTAACTCAAAAAGTAATTTTCAAAGATTTTTGAATAATTTCGCTAGCTTGCTTACTATAACAATGATTTATCCTCACATAGACTTTAAAAGGAATCTTTTTGGTTCATTTAACATTTTACCAGAACATTCTTTTTGAAAATGCCTATATTTGAAAATTTCAAGGTAGACAATTTAGATTTGTTTTACGCTATTTGTCAGTGCGAACATTTGATATCTTCTATGATGGATGATGAATGAATTTTAGGCTTTCAAAAAGGCTTTTGTATATAATTTTATTCAACCTTAGTGTACTATCTAAGATGAGTTTTGATCCATTTGGGACTTCTTACATTTAAAAATTGCTTCGCATCCATGGTGGACTTTTAGATGGTTATAACGCCTTTTGCTTGTGCTTATATATGAAAATTTCTCGAATCATATGGTGAATGATTTTGATTAATTTCAGGCTTTTGAAAAGGCTTTTGTCCAAATTTTTGCCGATAATGGTGGACTATTTAGATAAGGTTTTTTGCCACTTTAGAGTGCTAACATTTGAAAATTTCTCCAAGCGTAGAGTGCTTTTATTTGACCTTAACTCATTCTTTAGGGGCATCATCTAGGGGGCGCCAAAACGACAAAAAAATAGGGGGCGCCGTTTTGAAAAAAGTGGTTTGGCCCCCTAGACAAGCACTTCCAAGTACGCCACTGATTTCATTTCCATCGATCCACCCAACCTTAACTATAGCCCGAAACTTCACACCCAGAAGCAGAAAATCTTTTAAGTAACTGAGATGAGGATGTTCTGTGGTTGATCATTCCGTGAAATGTTTAACGGACAAATTGTGTATTGGTCGGTATAACAGGAGTTTTTTAAACGTTGCTCACAACAAGAATTGTCATCAGAAGTGTCAAAAAGTGACAAATATCAAATAAGATGTATGAAACCTCTCACAAATCAAATATTCGATAACCCTCAGTATCAGTAGTTAAGATAAGTGCCGATTCTATGGAAGGGCACGCTCTGCTGGGGGTCCATCAAAGATGGATACCCTTCTGATTGGTTCTTAGAAGTCATGTGACTGCTTTGTCAAGGATAGCGAGATTAATATCTATGTTATAGTTAGGATAGTTATATTTAGGATTTTATGTTTGTATGGCGGTTATTATCATATTATATTCGAGAGCTAAGAAGCATTACCTTAAATAGCGTGTATTTTTCTAGTCTTATTCCCAGCGATGCGCGAATATTAGAGAATTTCTCATGGAAAATGGATGAAAAAGATGAATATTGTAAGAAAGTGGAAGTTTGTAGACTTAAAAATTTGAGGCATAACGAGGTACAGCGAGGTTCAAAATGGAATAATAAGTTTTGGTTTTACCATTTTTAGATTCTTCATCCCTAAATTGGTCCCAGTACCAATTTTTAGCCTATTCCGACAATTTTTATTTTGGGGGGGATTTTAGGGGTCAATATCCCATTTTCCCATTGTTTTTAGATTTTAGGGGTCAAAGCCCTATTTTAGGCTTTTGACACTTCACATTTTACAGCGAAGCTAACGTTTTTGGCAATATTTGCCGTATTTGTGAATGGGATACGATTCACCAACATCAAAATTACCGCAAATTTATAATAAATACAGTCAAGTCAAGACCGTTTCACTTTCGCATCTTAAAAAAGTGTTTATGTCATATTATTATGCTTTTCATGAAATTCTGACAGCTTTGCACACTTATTCGTGTCTCGTAAATGAATCTAAATCATCAAAATGCACGTCAAAGATGTTAAATTTTCTGTATGTTTATATATAGATAATTAATGAAGAAAAACCCTCCCCTGAACTTTTTGTGTAGACTGAAAAACAGATTTATAATATAATTCACGGATGCGGATGTATTTGAAATAAAAAGAGTTAATGTGAGTATTTTATTTACAGTGTTACGGGGAACAGAAGATCAATTTATCAGGGCATTATATTAATAATTATATCTAATAATTAACTGCTTTTGAGGTCAATTTTTCCCGAATTGGCCAAAAAGACAGTTAATAAGTTAATAATTAATAGTTTGAACAAATCAATAACAAGGAATGAAACTAGATTTTCAAAATTTTTACTAAGTCATTTTTCCACAACAAGTAACAGCTCAAGTTTAATTCTCAACAATATTATTCTCATTTCTTCAATAGACTTAAAAAAACGATTCAAAGAGTTAATGCCCATTATCAAATTCGTCCAATCTAAACGAAAATATTCATCGAAATATTTTCAAAACCAAAATAAAAATTTCTATAAACAAAGAAAACTTTATGAAATGTCAATTTCAAATTGTTTCTCAAATATAAATTACGAAAAACTCGCCTTAAATTAAGATGTTATTTGAAATGAACAAGGATACACTCGGGATTTGAAATGGACATGATTACACTTTTTTGAGGTTCACAATTTCTTTTGGCAGCAAAATCAACAGATTAAAATATAGTTATAGTTTTATTTGTCTTTCATCTTGCCGCGGTCAATTAATGATTTGCGGTCAGATTTATATATTACAGATTTATATTAACTGCTACAGAATGCACTCATTCCATATAAAAGTGCTGTCAATTTGTTCAAACTATTAATTATAGTTAGTATGAGCTCAGATCAAAAAGATTATTTAGACTGCAGTGAACGAGGTGAACGATTTATTTCGCGATTTATCATACAAATTCTTTAAACAAGAGATTTTCCCATTATTCGCACTTATAGGCAATTTCCCATTAATTGGCACATTTTCAGACTTTTTTTCTCAGAGATAAGCAGAACTCTCATGGAACATTGGAGAACGATAGGGCTGCAGAACGTTGAATTTAACCCTATTCTCCTTTTTAATTATAAAAAAGAGCAAATTATTTTAGGGATCCAACTCCTGAAAAAATTAGGTCAGTTGAGAGTCCAGATCGGAAGTTCGGACGATTCGTCATTAAAAAATGTTGATAAGATCAATTATCTCAAACTTTCCTATGCGATAAATCTCCATATCCGATTCTTGTTATCCGATTCTTGTTATCCGATGGCAAG
>JAUKPT010003498.1:0-11990 GCA_032273505.1 Nanomia bijuga | reverse complement strand
AGTTCGTATTGGCACAGAGAGTATTTATGAGCATGCTTTATGTCTTGAAATTTTCCAAGAGTAAGCACGTGGCATTTATCAGCATTAAATGATCATTAAATGATCATTAAATGATCATATAATCATGTGTGTGAAGTTAAAAGTTTATATCTTGCGCCGTTGTTGATATATTGACCCATCCACTGTAACATGCTAGGCCGTGTACAAAAGCTGGCCGTGGTTATGAAAAGTGGGGTCTTTCTATCTTCAGTAAGCAATCAAAATAGAAAATAAAGTGAAAAAAATAGAGTCGGGAGTAGGATAAGGACCAAAAAAGTAAGTTCAGCTGCGAAGACCATTACTAGTCCATAGAATTTTGAGACTGAATACAATTTTCGACTCTCTTTGGCTTTTAGACCAAACAATATTGATTATCTTTTTACCGTTAAATAGGCAAAATATCAAACGTGCAATGCGCAAATTTAAGTTTATTTTATTTTCTAAATGCACGAAAGAAAATTGTTCATTAATCTGTCTCAAGAATATCATCGTAAGACACAAATTTTGGCATCATTTCAGAACTTTTAATGTCTGACCTTGGAGTGAGAGATGAACCAAATATATTTTTAAGGTATAAGGTTTGGTGTAGTTTTTGAATCACTTTATCTGAAAGGAATATAAACAAAGTTCTCAAGATGATTCGTAGATGAGAAGAAAGCAGATTTTAGAACAATAAAAAATGATGCTCTGAATAGCGTGAAATTTTCAGATGCGCAACGCGGCTATTTTATTTTGTCAAAAAATCCCACACAGTGTTTATTTATGATATATTTTTATATAACTAAAATTTGTGATACCGGATGGTAAATTTTTTTGTTCGATGTGTTCTTATTTTAGAGAGAGAGGTTTATGAAATACAACAGTTTTAAGGGATGATTAACAAAAAGGTCTTTAAATCATATCGCCTCTGATGAGAACTTTCACAATCATTCGCAATCATTACTCTGGAGTTCGGAATGGACACCCCCCGCTTATCAATTTTTCCGAAAATGTCCACCCATGACAACATTATCCCATCGCTCATCCCCCAATAATTATGCCTAACTAGTTTGTTTCTTAAAATAAAGGAAGAGTAATGAATTAAACTACAACAAAGGACATGAGAACCTCTGATTTGCCCAGGATTTTCTGAATTAATAAATCTTATTCAGAAGGAGCAATCATACTCGTGTACCATTTAAGGAAAGTGGCCCCCACCCCCGGATTTTTCTTTTCCACCGGTAAGGGCATGGGAAAACTAAAGTTAGTTTTAGTGTTAGGATCAAATTAGTACTGCTTTGGGAACAATACATCCTCGATCATTTATGAAAAAATTATCTAAAACAAATAGTCTCCTATTTTGTCATTCCGAATCATTAACTATAATTTCTTTCCCACTGAAATAAGTAAATAGTAGAAAAAAATTAAATAAAAAAGAGAACTCGTATTTAGAGAAACGAATGAAAAACAGACAACGATGATGAAGAAGAAATTTTCTGATGTAATCTGCTTTAAATTTTCTTTTTTATTATTCTCATCTTCAGTGTGTTTTTTTTTCTCTCAAAAAAAGTTCGTTCAGCAGATGTTTTTTTGTGTTCCTCTTGATTTTTTTTCTGTCTTGTAAGAGAGAACGTTGAAATAAAAAAAAAAACGTGAAAAGAGTAAAGCTTTTTATAAGAACGTTAACTTCAGCATTTTATCATAGTCACATCATTACATCGACGGCCTAAAATTAGAAATGGTTGCTTTTTATACAAAGCTGAAGTAAAACAGTGTTTAAAGGAGAAAGTTATAAGGAAAGAATAATTTGCATAAAAATGTTGTTGTTTTTTTTGGAATTTTATTTGGAGTGGGGTTTTTGTTTAGCAGCTCAAGACCAAGTCGGTCGTGAAAATTAGAAATTTGGCAATAATGACCTATAAGTGCCGCCGATAACTATCTTGGAACGGTAAAAAATACTGTATATACCAATACGGTATGAATTGCAACAGAGAAAAACATTTTTCAAAGATTTTTGAATTATAGCCATTGTAATTTGGAGGCCGTCTATAATTTTCGTTTTCGTCAGTTCGATTTCTTATAGAGAAATCTTTTTCAAAAGTACTTGAAAATGGATTATTTGGCCCAAAAGAAAGTAATCCCGGTCACTCGTGGGCGGTTTCTTTTTTTGAAGAGGGTATATTCAAATTAATCTTCATCCAAAAATACTTTTCTCTTTAAAAGATCTGTAGCAAGTACGAGGAGTAAAAATACAAGACCACAGCGAAGGTTCAATTTAGTTTGAGTACTTTTTATGAGAAAGGATTTGCGTCATAATTTCTATTTTTTGTTTGGTCGGCGTAAGTCTTGTTACAATTGGAAAATGTTAAAATATTTAAAGTGATTCCCCGCCAAAAATAGTAGAAAAAAGCATGAACAAGAATATTAGGTTGGCGAAGAAATTTTTTGGGCCGGTGAATCGACAGAAAATTCTTCTTCTTTGACCGGCAAAATTCATCGTGCCAAATTTGAACCCCAGGATTAGTTATAATTATTTGATTTGATTTACATTATATGCGAGACAAATACCTCATCATAAACATTCACGTAAACTAAATTGAACTTTTTTCAGAATAGTAGAAATAGTCGTGAAGTAGAGATACAAGCAACTTCTCCTTCTTCTTTTGGACTCTTCTTCTTCTTCATTTTCTTCATCATTTTCATCTATGTGTAAGATAAGGAGATGGAGACGCGATGAGAGAAGACAATGGGAAAGTAAAATATTTTTCTTATTTTTGCATTCCTCTTTTCATATTTCGTTTGTTATTATTTACGATTAAATAAATAGGAAACCGGCCTTTTCGGACAAAGATCGGATATAATCGGACAAAAGCTCTTCTGTTCAAAATATTTTTCCTTCAAAAAAATGGTTATTCGTTAAGTGACGAAGATTTAGAGAGATTTTGTCCGACAGAAATTTTGTCCGAAAAATATGTTATCCTACGAAATAATCTTTATCGGACATTTTTTTGTTCAATTGTTATTTCTTATTAAAAAAAAACAGGGCCATGAAATCATGCAGCTTTCTTATTTTCAGTGACTTTTTCACTTTTTTATTTTTTTATTTTACTTTTCATTTAATTTCCTCAATGTTTGTATGAGTGGGCGTGAATGTTTGATTTCAAATACCGCCTTGTACAACAATTTTGATTCTATTATTTCTATATGCGATCTCGGTTTTGATATAAAATCAATGATTATTTATATATAGAAATATCGGTTCTTTTTGTATAAAACTATCGTATAAAATTGGGTTGGACTCTCAGCAGTATTTTTGTATACTCTATATCATAGATATTTTACAGTTTTCAGTGAGACTTTGTTGGAATCCAAAAAATTCTGTACTCAATTGTGGACAAATGATTTGACCCTCAGAATCGTCTATAAATTTCCATTTTTTTAATCTTTGTTTATATATTAACTTTTTGTTTTGCTATCATTAAACCAAACGATATGCGTTTCGCTTCATAAAACACCAACGTCCGAGGTAAGAATCGCTTGTCCTTATGCATAAATTTTTTATTTCAGTTATCTTTTTACATTTGTAATTGCTTTTATTTTACTATAGGGAAATTAAACGACTATCTACTCTATTCTTTCGCAGGTGCATATTTCATGTAAATTTCGGAAAATCCCACCAATGGAAAAATGTTTATCGTCACTTAAACTGAAGTTTGCAATATTCTTATTTTGCTCGTGATTTACAATATATTTTTGAAAATCCAGGGACCGAAAACAATTTATATGATATTTGGGAGGGGCAAAGCGAATGTTATGACCTCCGCGAGTCTGCGTTTGTTTCGACCCCTCCAAATATCTTCCATCGATAGTTTTCTGTGGTTGACATTAATCAACTTTAGTGCCCCTAATTTTAAATGAGAGTTATACACCACTATATGTCTTTAAAGTTATGTTCTTATCAGAAAGATGGCAGAAGAAAAATACTTGCTACTCGGTATATTTACAAAATCTGTTCCCTCACATTTCGTTGCAGGAGACAAACGCAGTTTTTCGGGATTTTTTCCAGCACAATCAGTCATATACTAGTGAATTAATTTCTTACTCGGGTCACAGTGCAGTGCGCAGGTATTGCTACTTGAAGATGATATTAGGGACTGGTCAGAATTTAGGGGCACATGGCTCAAGGAATTTCAAGTAATTTAAATTTAAAGCGGTCCAATATTTTGTAAGACTGAAATCTGATTCTATTTTCCAAGAGAAAGAATGAAATGTCATTCTGGTCCATTGAAATGTCAATTGCAAACGACCTAAATTCAACAAAATTATAATTTTCTCCAATATATAATCGGAAACAAAAATATCAAGCGGTCCAGTATACCTGGTACCTGGTCCAGGGTTCTAAAAGATTTTTGCCATATGTAGCCGATATCTAGACATAAAAATTACTATTCCTGATATTCATTACAAGTAACGATGTACGGAATTTCTCAACGGGGCTCAGCATAAATTAGAGTTGCTTCACCTCCATCTTTTCACTGGGGAACTTGGCTTTCAATAAAAATCGACATGGGAATATTGGCACTCATTCATCACTGGGAACGGTCAATAAAGAACTGACTAGAGTCAACTTCATCATGGCACGAACCTGTCCGAACCTGTCCGAACCTTCATGTGGACGATATCCGTGAGTCTGCGCATGTTTTTGATTCCTGTCAAACTGTCCACAAGAAAACATTGAAATATTTTGTACAAGTAATTTAATGTATTGTTTTCAGACACCTTTAAAGAACCTTGAAAAATAGCCAGTCATAATAGGGTTAAAGAAGAACCAAATAACGTTATTATGGTGGTTCATCTTCCCGACAGCGAAGATCTTGTGAGTTCTTTTTTCTTTTACCTCCTGCCTGACTAAACGGTTCCAACATGACAAAAAGACATTAGGGCTTCGTCTCAAAATGTTTACTAAATTAGCTGTTTCTTCAACACCAAGTTCCTGATTGGTTAATTCAAAAGTGTCACAATTTTGAAAACTAAAAATCATGACAGTATTTCAAAGTAAACCAATTAGAATCTTGATGGTGTAATTTTTAACCAATAAAATGACGGAAGTCTGTTATAATTCTGTGACAGCCCACGTGTGTTTAGTTATTTTGAACCCACATTTGTTTTACAAGAGACATATTTAAGAACACATATAGAAGTTTCCCTCTGAGTAACAGTCTACAATAGTCAACATTAATATTAATTATTTACGAGCGTTCGTTTTCATCGAAACCTTTCAACAAAGCTGCCTCGTCAACATGATCAGATGAAACTAAAATGGAGGCTTCATTTGATATCTTCCAAAAACTGAAAAGTTATGATGCTATATTTCTAAAGTGAACCAATTAGAATCTGAGTGAGGTAATTTGTAACTAATCAAGCGTTGAATTTATCAATGAGTTGTTAGACAATCTCTAAGAATTTCACTTTATATCATAATAATTGTTTTAGTCTATTTTCTTCGAAACATTACTAAAAATATTTCAATAATTTCATCTTTACTTAGGACGTGAGTTGCTATAGGTTTCTATAAGTATTTATCAATTTCCAGTCTAGTTTTGTGGTAGAAATGATTATTTTCTTTTTACCAGTTTTATATCTAAAATGTAAAGAGATGATGGAAATAGTATGAACATATTGTTTAATGGTAACAGTGAACATTTCCCATATGACACATTTCAAGAACTAAACTATTTTCATCAGTAGAAATAGAATTCTTAATGAAAAGATTATAAAAGTGAGATCCTTTTTTATAACGTTAAATATTTTAGCCAACAGAGGCCCACCCACCTACGGAGTTGAACAGAGAAGAAATAAGAAAACTAAAAAAAAGTGTGGGGATGAAATAAGAAGTTTTGGACAAGATATTTACAGGTGAATTACGACATACCAGTGGTTGATTAACCCTATTCCAACCGGGTTTATTTCCAATCCTTTTCTAACCGGGAGTGCTTATTTAGCAACCCTCTCTAGAATCAACCAAGATATTGCATCTGAGATAAAACATATTGTTAAATTTTTGTGTGTTGTATTACAAAATTTAAATGAAATTGGTTCATTGTTTTGCTGGCCTAAACCTTACTTAGCAACTGCCCGGTAGGATTAGAGTTAACTGGTTCAAGGAAAGCCCTAAAACATTTAGTTTGGGTTTAAGTCCCTAAAATGAAAAACCGGACGCTTCGACTTATCACAACACGTTACAAGCAACTCCAAGCAACTCTGTTTCTTAGCACTGACAGCAAGCACTGAGTTTAGAAAAAAGCAAACATTTTTTAACTTTGAAATGAATAATGAAAAAGCATATTTAATGCTTCGAAAAGGAAATCTTGTTCGTCCTAATGAAGGACCCAGAATTGGCAAAATCATTGATATTTTATTTTAGCAACTGTCATTGAAGGTATTCTGCTTTAGTATTATATTGTTTGTATTGTAGCGATGGTTAAATCATTTTTGCATTCATTTCCAATTCTTTGCATAATACATTTGGGGCCCTAAATTTCTAAAAATACTTGGGGTTCTTAGGATTTGCACTTCCACACTCCTGCCTGTCCCGGCACTGCTGCTAAAGCAGTAAAAGTTAGGCTGATAATGTTAGGATGATACAATTGACTCTATAACGAACATCATCCATTTTTGACAATCCAAAACACAAAAATTGCTTGGATTCTAAAATGTGAATTTATAAATGAAGTTGTTTATAAACTTCGTATCTATTCTGTCCATGTATAAAATTCTCGTTCTTCGAACTCTCCAACAAATACTTTTCATCGGTGATGCTTTCAACCCTCCTGCTGTTTGTTTACCATATCACAGAGAGCTTCTTATTTTCAACCCGATCCTTCCTTGCTGAGTTGTAACGTACCGAAGACGCAGTGAATACCTATCATCTATACCTTAACAATAAAGGAATTGGAGTTTCATGTAGAACTATAGCAATAAGTTAACGCAATGCTTGATGGGAAAATTTTGTTGGCAAACAGGATGAAACGCTTTTGACTTTTAAGCAAAGTGTATTTCGAAGGTAAATGCAGTAAATGTCGTTAAGAGTAATAACACTTCATTGCGTTGGTCTGAAAATAGCTTCTTTTTATCTTTAGATAGACATAGAGCATAAAAAAGGCGCTGGCATAATCAAAAGTAAACATATGCAATATGTGTCAAATTGATAGCGAGAGTATAACCGAGTATAACTATATAAAGTCAGATAATTTCCATCAGTTCTAAACATTTTTAGCTTTTTAGAGGAGAAGCAAGAGCGCTTTTATGAAAAATCTTCACGAAAAAAAAGATTAAAATCTTCAGAGGGAAAAATGAAGAGGGAGATTTTGAGCTTTTGAAAAATGAGATCAAATTAACCACTGAAATCTTCACCTTTTGGGAAGCTCAGAATGTATAGATTGTTATAGCTTGGAATATCATTTACCGATACGATGACCCTTAAAGATGCCCAAAAAGTCTAAAAAACGTCTAAAAAGTATAATTGTTTTTAAAAGGTTATAAATCATGGTAATTAGCTGTAGAAATTAGACTTTTTTTTGACAAACTCGTACTCAGTGCCTTCGTAGCGATTTTTAAGCCCGTCGCTACATATGAAATACACTGAGTGCCAAATTATTATGCACGGTATAATTATTATTATTTTTCGGTCTAATTGAAATTCCAAAATTCCATTTTCACTCTAATTTTGCAGTTTGTAGCTATATAATTTCGAATTTAACAATAATTTGACATATTTCGATCTCTATTGAGGAAATTTCGAAATATTATAATCATATAATCATAGGATATGCCAAATTGTAATGCAACACATGCTCGTAGTTCAGAGAAATGTACTAAAGAGTGCAATTTATTCAAATTTCTTTGTTTTTCTGAGCTCAATTTTTAAGAGTATCCAACTATTTATCAAAAGAATTAAATTTCCATTAAGCCAAAGGTACTAAAAAGGAACACCAGTGGTTCCAAAAAGTTCCAATGTAATCCCCCTTTCTTTCAAGGAATTTTCATGGATTCTTCATACGTTCATCAACTGAATCTTTAAGACTACTAGTAGCTATCTTTTCATACACTTCAACATGAAAGATTGATTATCTTCCTTCCTTGTGTAACTCGTTTTCTGTAATGTCTATAGATGTTCTACTGGATTTAGACAAGAAGAACAGACATCGACCATACCACTATTCGACCATCTTCAAAACAATTTGAGGCTACTCATTTGCAAGATTATCAAGTATCATGCAAATTAGCATTGATTTGCATGAATACAAGATTCTTTTGTATCTTAACTTGTTCCTTTTTTACCAAGGAAGAAAGCTTTTCTTTGTACACTCCCAATCATTCTCAGAATCGGTCTTTATCCCCTTTTTAACTCTAAATAGGACGGCTATCTCATCATTGACAACTGCATATCAAAATATCTTATCGCCACTGCTTTAATGCCATATTTTTCTGGCTGGTGCAGAGTGACCATCGTTGGTCCAGCCAGATGCTCAATTATCTGGCTAATCTAATGCTGCACGACAGCCAATATTAGATATAAGTCTAGATAATTTTATTCTAATTAATGTCTCTTCTATTCAACATCTTATTCTCGATGATTTTCGATTGATGGTGGTTTTTTTGTTATCATATTTTGCTTTTTTATCTCATCTTAGTAACTTGCATCTGGTAGAAAAAGGCATGCCACCAAGGTTAATACAAGAAAAAATATGGTCCCTTGACACATCCCCAAAGACATTTTCATTTAATTTTACACATTTATCGACTTCTCAAGTTGTAAATTTGCTTTTCTGAAAAAGGGGGAATGCATTGGAACCTTTTGGAATCACTGGTGTCCTTCTATGTACTTTAAAATTATAGAACTTTAATTCTTTCGTTAAATAGTTGAAGTTCATTAAATAGTTTGCTCGGAATAACAATAAAATATATGAATGACTGTACTCTTTAATATATATCTCTGGGCTACAAGCATGCTTGCATGATAATTATAGATTCTCATACTCTTCTTCAATATGAGTGAAAATGGACTTTTGGAATTTCAATTAGACCAAAAAACGTTAGATGCATAATAATTTGGCACGCAGTATATAAACACTGGTAACAAGGGTACCCTATTGGACCGACGTTTGAATACGTCGCTTCGTAAATGAAACGATCGAATAAACTCCTGTAATGTCATTATAAACTTTTTATGGAATAGAAAATTGATAAACTAAAGAAAAAAATCAGATTTTTCTTAAGAAGAAGAGAACCGAATGCGTCAAAAATTGCGAAGTACCAAAAATTCAAACTATAATAGCCATTTTTCTCGCAATTCGTGTCTGAACTAATTCAACATATTTTTGTAGGGGAAGGCGGGGGTTCTACTGATGGAGCTTCCGTTTTTAGGATTAAGTGCCTTCTAATATACATAATATAGATTCGAGTTTCCTGGCAACTATGAAAAAAATTATTACAAATGTATAATCTTGGTTTTTCATCCCTCCCAAATATTTATCAATTCAAATCATTCCCTAGTCATGATTTATTCATGACATGTTCTGAATTGAAATCATAGTCCGTGCTATCGAAAACCATTTTAATCTCCTTTTCCAAGAAAGTAATGGTTTTCATTTCGTTGATTGAACAGTGTTGTCGAAGATCGTATAGTGCTTATCAAAAGCCGAAAATGAATACTTTAGGCCACTGCAGCAGGTGACGAAAAATATTTCTTTTGGCCTTACCATAGTATATATCACGGACTACTAGTATTCTAGTTAGGAAACATATTGTTATATGTTATTATCGATGATGGTACGATTAATTAATCACCCAATGTATTGAAATCTATTAATAAAATCAATAACTCGAAACAATGCCATATTTTTTAACCAATTGGGAAATACGTCACAATAATTGTAATCCCGATATATAGTAGAAACAGTTGTAAATTTCAAGTCACGTGGTATTTTTCGCGCACAATTGTTCTCCTCAAGATATGACGATGTCTTTATCATAATTCAATGGCGTTTCATAACTATATTTTAGGCCATATTTAGTTATTTAGCTATTTAGCTATACGTTCTGTTCTCTCTGTTTTAATGTCAACAAATCGAAAATATTGGAAAATAAAAGAAAATATTCACCACTGTGCGGTCGGCGCATTGGCTCAGTGGTTAGGTTTCACGTTTCGCAATGGAACTATCCGGGTTCGATCCCTCCTGGATCCCCATAATTTAATCAAAACAATCACTGAAATAATGTCCGCCACAAGTGATTCCTCGTGGTGCGTTAAATTCGACAATGGTTTCCGCTAAATAAATGTTAAATGTTGTATATGTGTCTAAAATGTCGATCCATCCCCGTAGAACTTAAGTAGAACTTAATATATACTGCCTCTATCGGGAATGTCTATGTAAATGGATGAAAATTATATAAAAGAAAAAAGGTCATTAAATTTTATTAGCTATAGCTATTAGCGTTCGGGTGGCTGGCTAATATTGGATTTATCTTTGTGTGAATAATTACAGTGCGTTTTCAAAAAATGAAATCGATTATGAGACAATTATTTTATTGTTTTTAGCTAAATGAAATTCTCAAATGACTTTATTAAAAGGGCGGCAAATAAGATGTGGGTTTGTCTTTTTGATATAATCTCTCATGAATAATTACTTTTTTAGTGGATAAGATTTGAAAGGGAGGACTAACTTTGATCGTTTGTGTGTTTCACATTGCATCCCCTCCCAGCGGCTTTTTTTATGAATATTTACAAAAAGACCAGATAAAAGTTGAACTGATTATAGCACATTCATGCATGTGACATTGATCTTAAAACCTTAATTAGGACGTTTGGAACATGATACTCTTATCGTAAATGAGTGATTTAAACTATATGAAATTATACGGAAACAAGTGCCATGACATTATTTCTGGACATAAACATGAACACATGTGGGTTTCGAAAGGGGTTCGATGTTTTGGGAAACTGAATAAAAAATTAGGTATAAACATTGATAAGGAATTGAAATTTGAGAAAAATTTGAATTTGCAAATATGCTGAGGCAGGAAAGAAATTGTCAGCTTTAGCCGGTATATAAACAAAAAAGTTTTAATAAATTTTAGGGTTTTATTAAAAAAAAAGCGTTGAAGCTCAGTTTGCTTACCGTAAAGTCGATTTATTAATAAAGATATAAATAAATTTCACCTAACAAAAATCTTTTTTAATAGGATAATCTAAAGCTATTCATCACCGTTATATCAAGCTTTTGGAAAAGGAAATGTTTAAAGCTCATCAATTATATCATATTAAATGCCTTTATGACTAATAGAGAATTATATTATAATTCGAGAAAAAAAATCGTCTTACATTCTGAGAAAAATCATCCACAACGACTTAATGGGATTTATTCTCTCTGAATCTTGAGGCCAAAATTATTGAAAATAATTTGAAATGATGAAACATTGGGGAGTGCTTTCAAATAAAAATAAAAAAATGGGAAGTGCAAAACTGCCTTTGTAAACTTTGTAAAGAATACGTGCAACTATGAACCTTATCATTTTTCTTGAGTTTTATCTCCTGACATTCAAAAATTCTTCGAAACACTTTCCATAGGTTTTTATTTGATTTTCTTTTACTTGTATTTTAGTTTCTTTTAGATTTTAGGACTTTTTAGGACTTTTTAATTTCATTTATTTTAAAATTATTTATTTATTTTTATGGGATTTTATCTTGCTTTTTTGTCGTCGTCGTGAAAATCCCAGTTTCAACTGTGTCTATAAAAAATAGAGTGAAACAGCACCAACATATTATTATCCCCCTTACCATCTTACTCTGCAAAGAAATTTTGCCCCAGCACATTTTTTTGCATTCTATTCTTTCACGGACTTCTATAACAAACGGACTAGAAACTTCGATCTACGATGAATTAGCGTAGGCTGAATTGAGTAGGCTGTTT
>JAUKPT010003497.1:0-11991 GCA_032273505.1 Nanomia bijuga | reverse complement strand
TCTGCATAATTTCGAGAGTTAGCTTAAGTAGTATGCTGATAAAATATTATTAGTAGCTACTGCTAAATAAAACAGATACTACAGTACTCCAAGGCAAAAGAAGTCATCATTTCAAAAGGCAGTTCATTAGAAGAAAAGAGGTAAAAGCATCAATTTTGTCTTAAGAGAAACATAGTGTCACAAGACAATCTGTCGTTAAGGAAGGAGCTGGGAGAGGGGGGGGGTCAAAGGTAATACATTGTTCTTCGTAATATCCAACAATTGTCAGTCTTCGATTATTCAATAAATATTTTTGCCCAAGAAGGGTTGATTTTGCCCGAAATTCTACGATTTTTAATCGGACTGGGGGGCTGCAGCCCTCCCTGCTCCCCCGTCCCGTACGCCTATGTATTTTATTAACATGTTTTGGGATCTTATTCATAGGTTTTCTAAAACAATAGATCGGTAGCTATGAGATTTTATTCAGTACAATTCATGTGAATAAGATCCCAAAAATCATCTTATTCACTCTACCCTTTAGAATCTATAAATTAGTTTTTTTTCTTATTAGAAATGTTGCAATATAAATCCAATTACTTTGTTTTGTTTAAAAACAGAAAATGTATTCTTTTCTCGACAGATCAATGCTTAAACTAAATCTTCAAAGCTAATCCACAAAGCTGGTAGATGAAAATAAATGTATCTTGATAGTAGTTCCAAGAAATAGCTTGTGAAAATTGTTGAAACATTCAGCCATTGCTTGACTTTCAGCTAATTCTGCACCCCTCATTCTGCAGCCCCCTCCCTTATTCAGCCGATATCTGAATAATAAATCAAAGAAAGAAAGATATCTATATTGGGCCGAGTGGCAAACAGGCTCAAAAATTATGTCAAAGATTTTTAGGATTTTGAGATTATTTTTCGCGATTTTGAGATTATTTTCCGGATTATTTTGGGAATTTTGCCACTAAGTGTCAAAGTGTTTTGACCCTGTGCGCTCCTGCCATCTATTCCAGACTGGGTGAAAACAATCCTCGTGAGTTCTGGGTAGTGTACCGATGGGCAAAATGAAATGGATAATGACCCCGGTGAGAACTGCCGAGGAATAGATGGTCCCCGGTTGGATTTTGCTCCCGGCGTAACCCGTTTTTTTTCGCATGAAATATCCTCTCTTTCCATCTGTAGATTTTCCATGAGGGAGGGGGAGCAGATCATGGCCTAGGCCTGCGACTAATCATTTCCCCGGTGACATTTTTCCCTCGCCGGGGCATTTGGTCTAAAACTCAAAAGAAGAATATGCTGGAGTTTTATCAAACGTTTGTTAAACAGGGTAGACAGGGTAAAACGGAGGTATAACCATTTATTTTCTGTTATTGATGTATGAAACTCTCTGGTTAAGTGTCCCGGTGGAAAGCACCCCGGTGAGTTCTGGATAGTTGAGGAAAAGATTGCCCCGGTGGGGTTTAGCTACCAGCGGATCCAGTTGTTACCGAATGAATATTTTCCCGGTGACATGTTGTTTCTTAGTCAGCTCAAAAATCAAGTCCAAACACCTTTCAAGAGTCTACTTTCAGATGTTGTTTACACCACAAAACTCTCAGTACCCTTTTATTCGTACAACATTATTTACTGATTTCTGAATGGCTGTTGACGAGGGTTCATTTATCGAACCTTGGGTTACATACTGAATCATTAATTTAATCATACAAACATAACTGATTTGAAATACACTGATAAATAAATTATTTCCATTCTCTTTATTTTTACACAGAGACGAAAAGATGTAATAAGTATCCAGGTCGTTAATTCTTAATTAATTACCTATCTTTTGACACAAGAAAAAAATACATTCTCTTGATGAATAAAATGAAGTAGTAGCAAATATTTATTATGCATGATGAAAAATGAAATCGTACAATCACCTGGTTTCTATTAGTGTTGAGGGTATGAATTATAAACTAGCAGGCACGTAGATGATTTTCAACATTTAGACAGGCAATCAAAAATCTAAGGGGGAAAATTGAGTGAATTAAAATATATTTCATGATTTTAGCCCCAAATACATGGTATCATAAGATTTTCTGAAGATTTTAGTTACTGGAAGGGAGCAATTTGTTGAGAAAAATTTAATTCAGGGGGCATTGCCCCAATCACCAGTCCCTCCTCCCTGTGCCCCCTCAGCTACGTGCCCAGCAAATTAGACCTGAACAGGTCAGTGCCGAATGAAGGCAGCAAGATATGGGTCAGGCAAGTAAATAGCGGGGGAAATAGGGAGGGGGAGGGGTTTCACTCCCACACAAACTATTAGAAAGGTTAGCAGTGGCGTCTGAGTTTCGTTAGATTTTTGGAATTTCTGAAACACAAGTTCCAATTGCAATCTACCCCCTCCCTCTCCTACTCTTTTCAGCTCTTCGTTATGTCCCTGGTGGATACCGAAGGGTTCCGGAGGTACCCTGAACGTTAAAGTACATTAATAATCCATAATTAAAATTATAAACTGAAATTTATGTTTTAAAACTTCAAGCCGGAAGCTTTTAATCTCGATACCCGGCAAAAAAGAATCTGCAGCATTTTGACGGATGCTGAAGGTCATGCCAACAAAAAAGAAAGGATACATGTGCTTCACCCCTTCTCGAAATTAAATTTTTGCTTCTCCCTTATTCAATTACCAATCTTTATCTTCCAGTTGAACAAATATGACATTTTCTTAGTATACATCTCTGAAGGACAGAGAACCGCCATGCAAAGGTTAGATTCTTATGTCAGCCTATATGGGATAAATATAATGCATAATGCAAAAATATAAATGCAAGGCTTAAAACAACGGTCGGATATCGGATATTAACTGACCCATCTGAGCAATTATCCGACCCAATACGATTCCCACTGGATATTTCAACCGACCCATATTTCTTATGAAATATTGAAATATAGATCTGTTATATTTTCTTTCCACACAATTTAATTCCTTACACGCGTTTTACGTGCAGGTACAGAAGACTTTATAAAAAAGTGACTTTGGCTCCAAAATAGTTATAATATCCGACCTAAATTACAGACCATCGAATATTTCTTTCGACCAAAATTATTTTAAGCCCTGTAAATAAAAGCAGTTCCAAGCAGTTATAAATTGCACCATACTGATATCTTCTTCTTGAAATGAAGAAATCATGTCAAAATTCAATGATATCGATGATATCAAGTTGATCATCTCCTTCAGTTTGATTATCTGATTATTTGATTTGGGATAAGATACCAGTGGCTAATAAATAATTTATTAGGGTGGTAGAATCGATGTTTGTCAGCTTGCTATCTTGATAGGCAGATTCATATCTCTCAAGTCAATATCCAAACTTGTCAGAATTCACACATTGTGGCTACGTGGGCAATTGAACATTTCATGACAACGCGGTCATTCAAAAAGGACTTCACTTGTGTCTACATTGTCTAACCTTGTTCAATATGTTGTCAAAAGCAAACACGTAATATTTTAACTTATTTTAAATTCCAAGAGAGAGAGAGAGTTAACTTGACGTTCCTGAATTTCAGATGACGCTTCAAAAGTGAATTTGGAGCGTCAATCTGACGCTCCCAAATATTTACCTTTATATCCGGCGCTGGAGCTACTTCAAAAGTTCACTTTATGCACGAGAAAGGGTTGTGTGATGATGTTTCCGTATTATTATGTACGTAATACATCCGGCTTCAACAAATGGTCCGGATAACGATCCAGACGAAAAAAAATAAGATCCAGCTTGAAAAGAGGTAAAACCTATGATCCGGCTCGAAAAAGAGGTTTCGAATTAAAATCTAGGCAAAAAAATATTTTTTGAACCAGACGATCCGGACGAAAAAAAAGTCTTCCGGATGACTAAATTATTTAAATTCACAATATGCAATCACGTCTAAATCACGTCTTTTTATTATTTTTTGAATACTCGGAATTGGAAAACAAGAACTAAAACTGCATTCAAACCAGGAAGTTGTTATTGGAGCAGGATTGTTTTATATCAGAATAAGTGCCTGTTTTATCTTTCCAATGCAAATTTCAAAATAAATTGAGAAATAGAGAAAACAGCGGAGATATATCTTTCGATCTATTGGTCTAATGTAAAAATTTGCCTCCCTGCAAAGTAAGCATAATCTTGAAGAAAAATCTTATAATCTTAACATGAAGTTGTTAGCATATATTTGGAAAATATCCAAACACTTCATCCAAGCCAGATAACCTGCTACACAAATAGTAAACATCCGACAACGAATCCCTTATACGATCATCTTTCCTCTAGAAGCTTCTTTTAGTAGAATGATATCGACTGTGCGAACCAATACAAACAATATCAGCCAAAAGTCTTTCAGTTTGTGGTAATTAAAAGGTTTAGATGTTGTATTGTTGAAATTGCATAATGCTTAATCAATGCAACACTTAATGTTCTTTTATGGTATGGTAGACATGTCGTATACTTTGATGTATGCGTTGCATGTCGAGTTTCAAAGAAAACCATGTCATTTACATGGGAAAAAGTGTCCAATTTTGAAGTCTATTGTCATGGGACCTTTATGCGTTAATTTGCCTATTGATATTTATATGTATGCACTGGTATCTTCAACAAAAATGTTTTGAAAGTTATGGGAGCAGGCACGTAGCTGACCTTCAATATTTAGGGAGGCAATCATAAATTTAAGGGGAGCAAATCGTTAATCAACAATAACATTGAGTGATTTTAAAGACATTTCGTGAATTTAGCTACGAAAATACATGGTATCATAAGAGTTTTTGAAGATTAGTTACTGGAAGGGGGGAAGTTTGTTGAGAAAAATTCAATTTGGGGGGGGGTGGAATAATGCATAGAATACTATAAATATAACACTAATTTACGTTTATATTATAGATTCACTCGGGAAATTTTAAATTTCAGCCGGGAAATTTCCCCGTTCCCCGGGTCTTATTCGAACCCCTGGGTACTGGTGGGCGAATAAAGAAAAGTGTGAGGGAAGAAGGGACCTTAGATATTCTCTTTTTTCTTTTTCCTTGTTTTCAATGCTTTTCCTTCAGTAATAAGGAGAGGGTGCTCCAGAAGCACACCCGGCTCTGAAAGGATTAAATGAACCACCTATGGTTGATGAAAATGCATGCAAACTATTTATTACGCGTTTTATCTATGAATAGGAAACCACAATTTTGCACAGTTCCTATGGACCCGTTTAATGTGTGGTCAAATCTACAAAGCCAAATCCAGTAGGTGGTTTGGTGACATAATATCACCAATTATATGGATCCTTTATGATTCATTTTTAGACCTGAAGATTTCATAATGCGTAATAATAACTGCAAATGCCAGAATATTTGTCAATAATACTCTACTGCTCTACTAAGTTCGACTTATACACTTTCCTAAAATATCCATCATAACGTTTGGCTTTTTTAAAAACTGTATTTGATATTCTGTGTTCCGGGGTTTGGAAAAAGCGTGCACTTTTGACGATTCGCCATGGTGCCATGTTGGCTTGGTGATTGTTATAAAAGAATCATCTGAGGCCGGCGAAGGGAATTTGTTGGCTTGGCAAATTACTAAAAATTCTTCTTGTTGGATCGGTGAAAGTCAACGCTCGCCTGGTTAAATTTGAACACATAATTCCAAATAATTTGACAATCGAAAGTTCAGGGGAGGATCGAAAAAATATTTTGATGGGTGCCCTATTACTAAAAAAAATTATTTTTGAACAAGATATGACACGGGGAATTAGGCCCTGTCACAATAGATAAGTCAAGAAATTCCCAGAAAAATAGGATTTTTTTTCAAATTCAATGAATCTGTCAGTGCTTAAAAGTTAAACACAAGGCCATCTGAAGCAATGCCTTCTTTCTGAACAGATTCCATTTAGGACATTTGACTCAAAATATTCGAACAACGTCTTATAAGTCAACATTCATTTTATTGTGACGTCAAAGCTTAGAATAAGTCATGCTGAGCATTGTATCAATCCCAACACGACACTAACAATTCATGGTGGAACTTTCTAGAAAATTTTTTTAAAAATAAGATCTCAGATTGAATCACTACTTGAGCATTTCTGAAATATATAATAATATCTTACAGATCGTCTAAAAACTGTCTAATTAAGACTATTGATTGGTTGAATATTACATTATGAAGATCATGATTGGTTCACTGTAAAATGTTTTCATCATTTTAAGTTTTAAAAGAATATCAAATTGTGGTGACATTTTTAAACGACCTTATCAGATTCTTGATGATGTAATATACAACCAACCATTGTCTAAATCAGGCCAAGTTTTGAGATGACCCTTTATGAATGTTATTTTTAGATACATATCAATTTTAGACAATCGATACTTGACAAATTTAGTCAAATATTTAAACAATGACTTCAGTGAAGATAATTGCGATTTTATTTACTTATTTTTTTTAAATGCTTTGATGGAAACCAGGACTATTCCCACTATTCCCATGACTATTCTGTGAGGATTCATTCTGTTCATAAACAAATATTGATCGAATAAAACAAATATAGTGACGTCATAATGCTTCGGAAATTTGCCAATTAAGAAGTGTACCATAAGACAATGGATTGAGCACTAATGGCTTTGTTTCCTGGAATTGAGGAGAGTTAAAAGTTGGTGGTTAAAATTATGTTTCGTGTTCCGCGTGCGTAGAAGGCTATCAATGCGGAAGCAGATTTTATGATAATGCTTAAATTTAGACTCCGGTTGTCATGTTATCAAAATTAAAACATAAGCAAACTAGACCCTTTTTTCTCATAGTTGCTGATTTTCGTCTTCATTTTTTGCCTTCTTCCTTCTCATTTTTCCGATATCTTTTTCTCTGGCCTTTTTTCTCATAGCTTCTTCTTTCATTTCCCAAAGACCGTATGAAATACCATCATGGGAACAGGAAAGAAAGAAAGGTTCCTCGCGAACTGGGTTTGCAGGATCGAAGTTTTCTGAGACTATGGATGAACAATACATAAGAAGACTCAAGTTGAAAGATCAATACTAACCACAAACTGAATTATCTGTTAGGCCAATGGAAGCCATACACTAGTTTACCGTCAACTACTGTTCAAATCCTGATGCAGAAAAATTTCATTATTAATTATTCATTATTTCCAATAGACAAGAAAAACAATCAAACCATACTTAAAAACATTAAAAACAACCTTCCACTAGATAGATCAACGGCTCAGTGAGCTAAGTGTTAACATGACAGGTAACTATGAGGTCTAATGTTTTTTGGTTATTTTAGGTATGCTGATTACGAATATAACCGGTAATCGGTGTGAATAGGATGCTTTCGGCTATTATTAGCCTTGATTAGCCTAATTTTGGTCCATTTTGATCCATTGCATTTTCAAATTTTCTAAATTCAGATTATATAGCTGGATTTGGCGTGAAAAGTAAATGAAAAAAATTGTAGGTTTGTTATGTTTGGATTTGTACTTCCCGAGATAATTCAGATTGAAATTTGCGAAATTTGCGAAATAACGCTGAATCAGCAGTTTTTTTGAATTTTTAAACACTAATAACCCCTGATCATTTGATCTAAACATAGCAAATCTTACCATATTTTTCATCTACTTTTCATGCCCTATCCAGCTATCTAATTAAAATCTAGAATTGAATATTTTAAAAATGCACTTTACACTGCAATGGACCAAAATGGACCGAAATTATGCAAGTTAAGGCTTATAATGAACGAAAGCTTCCTACTCACACCGATTGCCGGTTATATTCATAATCAGCATATCTAAAATAACCAAAAAACATTGGACCCGATAGTTACCTGTCATGTTGACACTCAGCTCAGTGAGCCGCTGGTCTAAAAGGAAGTGATGCGCGTTAATTTTTCATTTGAAGAAACCATGAAAATGAACAAAACAATTCCTCAGGTTTAATTTTCCCGCAAATGGGGTCTGAGAGCATGGGAAGAAGTGAACACATTTGTTATCTAGTTAATTGGTTTTTGTAATTCTGCGAGAAATCAATTTTCATAGGTGCTAAAAATACTTTGGCTGATAATAATGATTTCTTTTAAAATAATGAAAATTTTTGTGTGGTAGCTTGAGAGCATGCGGGCAGTCGCCCGTCCGGCCGGCATGGTTTGGCTACGAATAAGATTTTAGGTTCTAGACTTTGAGCAATTGATTTAAGCTTTAAGATTTTTTACTGATTTTTTATCTGGGCCGCAGACCTGTTGACGTTTTTTGAGTAGAATTTGACCCAGATAAAATTTGTCTTTGCAAGAAGAAAGTTCTTGGCGGACACTCACTGTGGTTAATGGTCTGCGTTTGCAAGAATGATTTTTTTTTGTCGGACACTGCAGTCGGTACTTGACAAAACAATTGCACTTAATTATTTACTCAATAAGCACTCGTAAGGGAACACTATGGAAACTTACATCATAAAGAATCTAATTGGTTTATTTGAAAATGATATCATCATTTTTGAATTTAAATGAACCAATCAGATTCTTGATGATGTAATATTCAACCAATCAAAAGTCAAAATTAGGCAAACTTTTGATATGATCCCTTACATAATACTTCCATTTCAATTCATAAACAAACAAAGAATGCGGAAGTATACAATTACAAATAAAAAAGCCATGTTGCATTTTTCCTATCGTGATATTCTTGCAATCACGGAAGTTTATCTACCAACATCAGGTTAAACCTAAACGTGTTGAGCTTTTATGGGAATTTGCGGGTATATTTAATATTTCATTGTTTATGCGGACAGATCATTCATGAGATTTTCTTAAACTTGCAACCTGTCCTCTCTGGAATGGTAGTTTGAAACAGTCATATATTTCACATTTGCTTACTTTTGAGTTAGTAATTTCAAACTTTATTTCGAATTTATCTGAATTTATCTTATTCTTATTTTTTATTATTCTTAACATTTATATTATGTTCTTAGGCTAGAGAAATTTAAAATTGTAAAACTGATTTTAATTTTAAAGACAATAAGATACATCATTTATTTTTTCTAACCACAAGCGGGGTTGTAAAAGTGTGTGTACAATATAAGGAAGGAGCGGGTTTGGGGGAAGGTGGGGGCAGGGAAATATTTTCTCTATTATTTTTTGCGTATGAAAGAATTTTACATCAGGAACCGGATTCTTATCATACAAATCACACCACCTAACTGAAAATCGCGCGCAAGGCGGCGTGATTTATCGCTTTGCAGAGCAAGTGTTCCTGACACAGCCTGGTTTATCTCAATATTGATAGTTTTGGACTTTAGCCGCATCTATAAAACTTTAAGTGAGCCCTTCAAGTGATCTCAACGCATTCTCAGTGATGTTTGAACATCCTTATGACCTCTCAAAAGATCTCTCGTGTTACTCATCTCTAAAGGGGTATAGGTTTTAGATTGTAGGTCAAAGAAAACTGTTCATTAATGTTCTTTTCTATCCCTGATAAACAGTATCATGTTCCGTTACCATATAATCTTGTTAAATCGCTCGAAGAGGTCTATAAAATCATATACTTCGAATTCGAATATTATTTATGTTGGCATGATTTTAAGCGCTAAATCTCTCTTCCGTAAAGGTCCTGGAAGTTATACCCATGTAAAACATTATTGGCATCCAGTGCTTATTGCTATTCCCAAAAGTAAGTACTTACTCTCTTAGCTATGCACCGGACTGTAACATAACAAGCGCGAGCGGGGGATGGGGATATCAAACTTTATTCAAACTACACCATGTATCCAACATTTTAAAAAAAGATATTATTATTATTATTTATTATAAATGTATGTCAATTTTCGCATTTGATGTTCGTCTATTTATAATGTAAAATGTTTCTTATCTGTTGATAATTTAAACGCTTGAGGTGCAATAAGGTGATTAACTGAATGAGCGCTACATGAGGTTTCAAGTTATTTCTTATCCTTTCCATGACGGCACAACGTCTTACTATACGTAGAATCATGGTTTAGTAAAACTGGCATCATCTCCAATAAATTAATAGTATTGTGTTGTGACAGTAAAGTTAACTTAAGTTAATCCTAATAATCTGTACTAGACAATACTACGTAGACCGTCTTGGAAGTTGTAATACAATACAATATACAGGCCTGGATATAGGCGGAAAATGGCCCCCACCTTTGGCAAGAATTTAGAGACCCCGTGCCTCATTGTATCTTGTAGATTTATATGCAAATACTTTTGAAAGCATGCAATAAGAGATCATTAAATGAGCTACTGTCTATCTAGCCAATATCTTTTAAAAATAACATACATGAATAAAAGACATAAAAAGAAATAGAAAGCCTAAATACTCGATGTATGTACCACATAGCATGACCTGGTGCGCGGAAAATTGACTCATTCTGGTCACATGTTCGACAAATCGGCTTGCTTTGAACTAAGTGCAATTGATTAGATTATCGTTTAAAGAAAACAGTTATTTTTTCTTTCCTCTATTATGCCTTGTAAACATATGCATGTTTTTGTTTTATCTTTTGGTTATACGTATTATGTTTTGGTAGTAGAGATACATGTTGCAAATAACCTTTTTTCTTACAAAACATCAACAGTATTGACAGCACATGCTGCATGACAAGGTTGAAGGTTTACTGTAACAGCAGTACCTAGCGGAGAGTAGAGAGCCCTGCATTTAATGAGAAAGGTTTCAAAAACAACATTTGTGCGTTGTCCCCTGATCAACGCCTAATTACCCCCATTGGATGGGTTGCCTGTACTTAAAACCACCTGTCTCCAGCGCACCGGTGGCTACCCCGTTGGGAAAATCTGTCAAGAATCGCTATAAGTTCAGTAAATTTAGGTTTTAACCAGCAACAACTGAAAAAAATTTAATGTGGAAATCTTATTTTTTGGGGCTTTTTGGTCCATCTCGGTATAAAAAGGGTGATAAAGGGCACCCCTAGAAAACCCCTAGTGTAATTTTAAAATGTTCAAATCAAAAAATGGAGTAGATAGCTGGATTAAGCATGAAAAGTAGATGAAAAAAGGGTATCAAGAATCACTATCATGCTGAACTGTCCAAATGATAAATCCCAGTTAAGTGAGCTCTTGGAGCACTGCAGACAAAGGGGTCTTAAAGTCTTAAATGATTTTACCTTCCAAATCTTAATTCTCAATCAACTACATGATTTCTATATGAGTGCATTTCAGAGCCGATTACATCTCATATGATCTATCTAGCCACTCGAGAACTGTAAACGCATTTGTCTGATTAATCCAATTTCTCTATTCAAAAATGATTAGAAGAAAGTCTTCCTGTGAGGCAAAAGAAGTACAAACAATGTTAAGGGCTCATATCCAACTTTGTCTTATATAGACTATTGATTGGTCAAATATTACATCATCAATATTCTGATTGGTTCATTTAATATGATTATCATTTTTCAGTTTTAAGAATAAAACATCAAATTAAAACGCTAGATTATGGTGTCTTTGAAATGTACTTTTCATATAAATAATAGTAGAAATAACAGATTTGTTTGAAGTAAATATTTCATTTTTTGTTATAACCCAGGCGACAGTACACATGCACCCTTATGCGCCTTGCCTAGGAGTTGACTAACGTACTTTTATATTTCAATATCATAAGGGCTAGGGCGTAGGGCTAGGGGCCATGTCATCCCAGAAAAAAAATATAATTTTTTTTTTACAGAAATATAATCCGTACAATAACTTGTCGTGTTCCTTACTACTAAACTAAATGGCGTTCGGCTTCTTCTTTATGTCTCATCTATTGATTACGATGTCAAGTTATAATCATACATTTTAGTAAAAGAAGTTGTCTTCTATGTTTGATAAAGCTGAAAACTTTTGTTTTTCATTGTATTAAAACAGTATAACGAATTGTTGCAAATTGTAACTAAAAATGACGAGTTTAGATTAAGAAACTAGTCACTTAACAATGTATTGGCATATGAGATTCATGTTTATGTTCTAAAAGCTTGTTACTTTAGAGTGGAGGAATGTTTTTTACTGGGAGGGCCAAGAGCGAAAATCA
>JAUKPT010003496.1:0-11991 GCA_032273505.1 Nanomia bijuga | reverse complement strand
CATCAAACTGCTTTTTATTTCTTAGGTTTTGCATACAAAGTCATGTTCCTATCTCAAAAAGAATTTGCAAGCGACACCCCTAACTGTGGACAGGAGCACCATCCGTGTCGTACCATCAACTATGCTTTGAGAAACCAACAAACAGATGTAAGATTAATGTTAGATGGTGGTCCAAACAACGACGGTCCATATTTTTATGAAATTGATGAAACTATACGCATTAATTTTAATTTATCTATTCAAAAGTCTTCTGCCGCTATTCCTGCTATAACAGTATGTCCCAATAACTTCAAACCTGAAGCATCAATATTTCAAATAATTTCAAAAAAGATAGCTTTCCATTCGGTGTCATTCAGCGACTTTCCTTTCCTTTTCACTGCTGCAGATTCAAAACTAGAGATTACATTCCAAAATTGTCAATTTCAGAATTTCATTAGTTTGCAAAACTGGCCAACTGTCGAAAGTGAACGTGAAATAACTCTAAACGTTTCTGATTGTCATTTTAAAAACTTCGATAGTGTATTTTTGTGTCTGCGTAATCAGACGTGCAATGTGGCTTTTCAAAAGTCTGATTTCATTGGTGAACGAGACAAAAGTATGCGTCATTTAGTTTTATCAAACATTTCTACTTCTTTGCGGCAACATGTATTCACCAAACCAACTGGAACTAAGGTAATGATAAAGAAGATATCGTTAATTGAATGTAAATTCTTATACTTATTCAATGTATTCATGATCCGAGTCTACGAAATAGACATCTTTCATTGTACGTTCTCTTCAAATCAGGTTAGTGCTAAAGTACTTCTTTATAATGTAATATACATTGGAACGTTAGCACATATAACTAACAGTGTATTTACCAACAATACATATAGATCAGGAGCATTATACCTTATAGGTCCAGGAAATAAACGGATAACTAATTCCTTATTTAAAAAAAATACAGCAGATATAGGAGCTGCTTTAACATTGCAAGGAAATACAAACATAACAAATTGTAGCTTCATTCGAAATATAGCATTTGGAATGGGTGGTGCTCTATATGTTTTACGATCGTCATCGTTTATTTCTATTGACAAGAGCTATTTTATCGAGAACAGAGTTGACAATACGATAACAAATTATAAGATGAGAAAAATTGCCAAGGATTACGGAGCAGGAGGGGCAATAATGCTCACAGAATTAGTCTCAGCTCAGCTCACGAACTCAGTCTTTATTAATAATACAGCACCATCTTTTGGTGGAACACTTCTTTATAGAAATTCTTATTATGATATATCAAAAGGAATATCAAAAATTTCCAATTGTACAATTTATGGAACGAATATTAAAACATCGTTGATGGGTAGTTTAATATACATCCAAATACCCTACCTGGAGATTGATAACATAACATTAAATATTTTTACAAATTATAGATTTCAATCCGCAGTCTACATAAATGTCAATATGCATAGCGAATTCAAACGAATCAGAACGAACTGTCCAATTAATTATAACATAGGAAGTGAAATTCGTAATCGAAAGTCATTGTATTTTTTCTGTACATCTTGTGAGAAAGACACTTAGAATTTAGATGGAGGATTTTCTTTCATAAACGATGGAAAAAATGATTCTCTGTATCCGATTACATGCCATCCATGTCCAGCTGGAGGCATATGTGATCGGGGCATAATTGCTAAGGATAATTATTGGGGGTATAAAAACTCAATAGGAAAAGTTAGATTTACGTCTTGCCCACAACTCTACTGCTGCTCGACATACGGACAAAAATGTGTTACGCACAAAACATGCGAGAAAAATCGGAAAGGTAGAATTTGTGGCGAGTGTGATGATGGCTTTTCCGAAAGCATTATTTCCACTATTTGCGTCGAGAACAAACATTGTGGTAGCATTCTCTTTTGGATTGGTGTTTCCACAAGTGCTTTCGTTTATACGATTCTTATCTTGTATTTTGGTGAAATGACTCGATTATTCAAATATATGTTTAAGTCGCTATTGAATCAATTTGGTCAAAAAGATGCTCCATACAAGAGTGGACCAGAGAAACGAACATTGGATAAAGAAAATGAAGGAAACGTAGACACTAAAGTCAGTTCTGGTTTACTTAAAATCTTCATCTTCTTTTATCAAATTGAGTTTCTTCTTCAGGTTAAATCTTCAATGAAAAAACACTTTAAAGTGTCATCGTTTTGGAGCGATTTAGTTTCGTCAATCTTCAACTTTAAACCGTCAACCCGAGAAAGCTCTTCACTCCAACTTTGCGCATGGAAAAGTATGAACGCTGTTGAGAAAGAAGTCATTAAAGTTGCTGCCATATTCAGTGTATTCATTCTACTCTTTTTGATATACGTCTCTTTCAACTGTTGTCGGCGACTATTTATTTTTATACGAAGATTGCCGACGTACGAAGTAACCGAATTTGAACGGGAAGAACTCTTAATCGTAAATATTGATCCTGCTTCGATAGCTGTTGAAAACTCTATGTTTGGTCTTCGAGTGAAATGTGCATTTCTAAGGCTTATTCTAATGACCTACATCCCATTAACATCAGTAACCTTAAAACTGATTAACTGCATTCAGATTGGTGACTCGTCGAAACTTCTTTTTATCTATGGTAAAACCGAGTGCTATCATAATTGGTGGCAGTACCTTTCCATATGTATTTTGGCACTGTGGGTCATCCCTTTTTGCCTATCACTATATTTGTCGACTTATTTACTTAAGACCTCAAGGATCAAACCCTCTCAATTTTTTTATACGTTTGCTTTTCCGCCTTTGTCGTTTTACTATTATTATTCTACGTACAACCACAACCAACCTGGCCACACGCTATCCTCTTCTACAAATATCGAACGGTTACGTCTCTTGGAGGTATTTTCCGCTCCGTATCAACCTGATATGAGTCAGTGGATTGGAATAGTCATCTTTCGCAAGTTTATCCTGACATTGGTGTCTATAATTATAATCAATCCAGTTTTACGCATCTACCTTTTGTTATTTCTATTGGTCATTTTTCTAGTCATTCACATTCGTGTCCAGCCTTACAAAACAGATTCACTGAATTGGCTCGAAAGTCTTTCTTTAGCAATATTGATTGTGTTTGCAGCCATAAATCTTTACTGGGCACATAGTTTTGTAAGCGACATCAGCAAAGACTCTTTGTTATACGGTCTTGGAGAAGTATTTCTGTATATCGAACTCGTTGTTTTGTTGGCACCGGTGCTTATTTTGGCCTTGTTGTTTTTAACTGCTTTTATTATTTTTACATGGCGAAGTATTGCACAAAAATGCGTTGTAAAAAGTGATTGAATTTTAGGGTTACTCATTACGTACGTACGTACAAATTAACAAAAAATACTCAAATCAGTGAGTTGATTAGATCATATTTCACTGACGCACAAAAAGAAAAGTTTAAAAGAACTTGTGTGACTGGTGAAAGCCTAATTGCGTATGCTGAAAATTTCAAAGCGACCCCACGGCGAAAAAAGAAAAAAAAATGGACAATATGGGCTGGTAAATGAATGGAAAATCTTGTTGTTGTGAAATTCATGCGTACGCATCAGAAAACTTAAAAGCAAAGAGTTTCAGTTACTCAAAGACCACTGTAGATATTCTTAGATATTTTTTTTATATATTTATCGTTAAAATGATTGCTGACTTTTAGTAAAATTTCATCTCAAGAAATCTCATTCCGATTTTGCGAGCGCAGTATGTGTGTCGAGGCCCGAAGCTGGCAGGGGCCCTGGCTCGAATTAAATTCCGCTTTGAAAAAAAACTGTGTTACCATTTATTCAAATTATCCCACTGAAAAGATTATAAATGATTTATATGTCTTTTTAATCGTTGAAGGATGAATGTTTGGTGAAATTTTATACATATATACTGATATATACTAAAATATTCTAGCCTTCTCATGGTACCAAATCGTTATGCTTCTTTTTCTCCACAGAGAAAAAATAAAAGATATCTTGATTTTTTGCTTCTGCGCTGTTTAGAACATTGAGTGCCCGCCCTGATATTTTGGTCCATCTCCGGGCCTGGGCCTTATTGAGGTGATTAATGGTGTATTTCACTACTGCACTACGTAAATCATTTGTTATTTCTTTTTTGACTTAACCCTATCTGACCCGGTCTTTTTTAGAGCTTTTTGACGAAAAATCGCTTATTTGAAGATAAAATACTTAAATACTTTTTTGTTACGGACCACAATTATTCAACGTTTATTCATATGTATTTTTCAACAAGAATAGCCCTAAGAAAAAAAGTTAAGTTTATAGACCAATAATCTTCCTTTTCTTTAATGAAATGATTTCATCTTACGTAAAGCATATTTTAATTTAAACATTTCATATATTGATATTGCGATCAGCGATCATGTTCGAATTTATATTGAAAAATATTATTGAGATGTAATAAAAAGTAACTTACGCAATAATATTATTCGATGCCATGGTTCAAGAAACAACATATTCCACCTGAAAACATTATCTACGTATAAGATCACGAGTTAATTTGTCTTACTACTAGATGAATTGACAAGAGAATGAAAGAGAATCGCGTGGAGTCAATTGAAAGAAATGAGATTATGATCAGCTTACCTTTCAGGTGGTTGACAGCTAAAAGATAAAAACCAAAATAGCCTTTAAACTAATGGTCGAATCTTCAATAAATCATATTATTGACTCTGATATTTTGATGTTTTCATAGTAATTATGATTTCGTAGAATAAAAGAAGAGAAGTTGTATTTCTTTTGTTTATCGACTTCACACACTTACATTTCGAATGTTTTGATTTCGAACGAAAATTGAGTAGGATAGTGGGAAAACTGTAGTTGCTGATTATTGTACTTCATGATAGACGCTATTAAGGACGTTTTCAATGTTTTGTTGACATAATCTTAGTACTTTCTTATAGAATCCATTATCGTTGTGTGTAAATTCTGTTGATACCTTTTAAGAATTTTGACATGATGATATTTAGGTGATCTGTAAGGACTTTATCTCGCCAGGAGTTTTTTCTCCAAGATGATTATCAATTACAATCCAACTATCGATTCCACAGAAAAAAAACAATATTAAAACAAGTTAGAGTAATATACTGACCCATGAGTAGCTATTTACTAAACAGGAAAGGACTCCCGAAAGCCAATTCTTTTTCGGACCAAAATGTGGTTACTGATGATTCAAAATAGATGTTGCTGTTCATTTAGATGATTCACAAGATGTATTTCAAGAACGTAAACTCGGATCCTACTTTCACAATATAGTTTACAATACAATGAACTAACTCATTCATGTTATTAGAATAGTTGAGTAATACTATAGTTTCACTTATTGAATTAATCTAAGAATTATTCTCAAAAAGAATCAAGTTTTATTAATAATACTTTTTGGACGAGTCTCATCTATCAATAGAATAGAATAGAAAAGAATAGAAAAGAATAGAAAGATTTATTTCAAAGAAATAATACTATTAAAAATAAATTTACAATTTTACTAGTTCAGAATAAACAACAACAACAACAACAACAACAACAACAACAACTACAAATAACACTAAAAAGTTCCTATTCGGAGATATTTCAATCGGTTATTGTTACAATACAAGCTAAAATAAATTGCAGAAACGAATGATCATAATAGTAGAGGAAATGATCGGAATCCTTATTAGCAACCAAACATAAATGACGTCACTACCCTAGCAACCATGCCGTCATAACCACGTGAATTGAACCACGTGACCTTGACGTCACAGTATAGACATGGTTTTTTTTCCAGACAGACAAACAGAAAGACTGCATTGCCTCCTCAAAGTGAACCCCACCCCTGAAAATTAAAGGTCATCGGGTTGACCTAAAAATTGGCAATGGTACCAAAACCAGACAGACAGACCTTTCAAAATAACCCTAGCAAATATGACGTCACAACCTTAGAACTTAGACCACGTGACCGTAACTTTACAAGCTTAACATCTAAATAGCACCACCTCTCGAAAACGAACCCCAACCATCAAAAATGAGCCCCACCCCTCAAAAACGAAAATGGTCGAATCGAGTTAAAAATTGGCATGGTAACCTAGTAAAGTATGAGGAATCCAAAAATGACGGTCCCAAAACTCGAAAACAATGAAAAAAGGGTAAATTCCCCCAAATAGGTCCTAACCCCCAAAATTCAAAGTCGTCAGATTAAGTTAAAATTTAGTACAGATACTGTGCTGGAAAATGCTGAGTTGGTAACCACTTTTGGTGGCCCACTTTGGGCCACCACTGACATCAATTTTATAATGGGCCACCAAATGGGCCACTAATTTGGTATGAATACTGAAATCGATACGAGGAATCCGAAAATGTCTAAAAATAAACACCCACCCCTCTGTACTAGTTGAATAAATGTACACGGCACAAGCATTCGTAAAGTGAAAAACACTGTACTAAGAACCAAACATTGACTCAACAGCAAAAATATTTTGCATCGCATTTAATTACGAAAAGTGCGAGGGTCCATGCGACCATCCACATCGATGTGCTTTCTGCTTAGAGTTTGGACACAACGGGAGGCAGCATAAACATGTTTCCCGTTTCCTATATGTGTCTCACAGAGAGGATCGATGGTTTTTCGAAGGTTGTATAAATCCAGCTAAAATGTTGGAATGGTAACAACGACCCCCCTCCACCACCACCATCACCACCTCAGTTCCTACGGATTAATGGATCAAAACTAAGAACAAATACAATTAGAACTTTTTTTCTACAATAATATATTTACAAGAGTGATGAATGGTAGATCTCTACACATTATGTCTGTCTATTGTTTAATGTATCTTTTAATGTACTTTCCAAAGTGGACTGGTCTTGTCAAATCTAAAGTCGATTGTTACAACGTTTACCTTCCTTCCAAACTTCATTTTACCAATCACAAAAGGTATCAAACGATACCAGCACCAGCGCAATGGTCGTTGAAAATGTGTGTTAGATTTTTCGATCTTGCTTGAAAATGATAAACATTTTCTCTATTAGTCTGTCTCGGTAATCGAAAGTACAATTGTGTAATATAAATGATGTCAACATTATTGTGTCTTCCCCTTGTAAAATACGATTCTACTTTGTTCTGGGGACTCAGCATGACATCATCTGAAACAATTAAATTCTTTCTTCTAGCATCGTGCTCACACGGATCCGGTATTTTTGCGACATCGTCGATAAAAACTGCATCAGCATCACCTTTGCCTTTTCCAGAGTATTCATCGAGGATATGTTCGATACTGCCATACTGTTTTCTCATATAATCTTTCATTCGAAACATACCACCAATTTGAGTGTTTGATAATCCCTTGTCAAAACCAAGTTGCATTATTCTGTACTCCGGCTGATGGAGGCTTTTACCACAAACAATTAAATTATCATAATTCATTACGTTTGGAGATAATAGTAAATGACTCAACAAGGTCGTTATTCCGCAGCCAGATTTCCAAACATTGATTACACGTGTGTTTGGTGGGAGCAAAATATAATGTCTCCGTATAACTGATTCGTTCAATACGTAACTTCTAATTTCATCCTCGTCTTCTTCTTTCATAGTTGAAACAACATTGTTTTGCAATGGTGCATCAATAGTAGATTTTTTCAAAGAGTAACTGCTAGTTTTATCCTCATCCATTTCATCCATACTTGACTCATCACTACTATCAATGTATTGTGATGGCGTATAAGTATTATCATTTTTGCTATTTACTTTTTCATTCAATTACCGACATCCTCTAACCGAATCAAGCTCATATTTTACCTTAACTGGAGCATCATGATTGTATCCAATAATTCCTGCTTTCGTCTGTGATTTGTTAGTAGATATCAGATTCGTATCAACCTTTCCTTTATGAGTAAAAAATGAATAGTTAACTGCTCTTTTTTTGCAAATCTTTTTGTGTCTGTATAATGATGGACGATGTCGAAAACTCTTTAAACAACTATCACAGCGATACATTTTGAGATGCTACCTCTACGACGATTAGATGGAAATAATTGCTATCATACTCTTACACTCCTATTTATAGTTTAGATAATCATGCTATCATTTGCCTCAAACCTGCTACCATTAGCCTCAAACATGCTACCATTAGCCCCAAGACATGTTATCATTAGCTTCAAACGTGCTATCATGAGCCCCAAACATGCTATCATTAGCCTTGATTATGCTATCATTAGCCTCAAACATGCTATCATTGTTCTTAATTATGCTATCATTTGCCTCAAACATGCTATCATTGTTCTTAATTATGCTATCATTAGCCTCAAACATGCTATCATTAGCCTTAATTATGCTATCATTAGCCTTAAATATGCTATTATTAGCCTTAATTATGGTATCATTAGCCTTAAATATGCTATTATTAGCCTTAATTATGCTATCATTAGCTTAAATCATGCTATCATTAGCCTCAAACATGCTTTCATTAGCCTTAAGTTATGCTATTATTAGCCTCGCACACTGCCATACAATTTAACGTTATTTTAGCTATTAAAGATAGTTTAGGTATCAACTAAATCATTTGCATCTTGAAACTTATTGAAGCAACATGGAAAGACACCTAAGTGACGAACCAGACGATGATACTATTCAATTTGTAGAATCAGATGGAGAGGGAGATTCTCCCTGGGAGAATGTCCTGATAGTAGAGATTTTTTGTGGGAAAAACTATCCATCTTGACTTCGATTAGTGATGATTCAGTTGAAGCATTTACGAGTTTGATTGCATTTTTCAGCTCAGTCTGATGACTTTTAATTTGAGGAGTGGGGTGCTGGTTGTGGTCTCTTTCTATTTTTCTAAGATTTTGGGACTGTCATTTCTGAATTCCCCGTATCTAAATTTGTATCTCTACCAATTTTTAGCTTAATTTCACGACTTTTAATTTTTGGGTTGAGGTCCAATTTGGGGGAATTTACCCTTTCTTTTCCCATTATTTTTGGGTTTTTCGACCGTCATTCTTTGATTCCACATACTTTACTTGGTTACCATGCCAATTTTTAACTCGATCCAACCATTTTTATTTTTGAGAGTCGGGTCTCATTTTCGAGGGGTTGGATTCGTTTTTGAGGGGTGGGGCTATTTAGATATTAAGCTTGTTACGTTATGGTCACGTGGTCGAAGTTCTAAGGTTGTGATATCGTGGTTGCTAGGGTAATTTTGAGGGGTCTGTCTGTCTGTCTGTTTGCCTGTTTATTTTTAGGATTTGAGACTATCATTTTCTGATTACTCGTATTGGTTCCTTTAATTTTCAGGGGTGGGGTTCACTTTGAGGAGGCAAGGCAGTCTGTCTGTTTGGTTTCTAATGATGCCCTGATGGATTGCGATCATATCCTCTACTATAATATTGTTTTGTTGTTAAATGAGATACTAAATATTTCGAACAGATAAGATTCATACGAATCATTTTCTTTTAGGACCCATTATAGTAAAAAATAAATTCAATAGGCACTTTTTTATAATAAAAAGAAGAGATAAATAATAATAGTTTAAATGTTTCTCCCTCTCCCCTAAATACGAGTGTTATATGATGACTTTCTTTATAATTCTCAAGGAAACAAGTAAACGAAAACAGGAAAGAAAAGGATAATAAAAGACAAAATACTTTTATATGGTTTTTGAGTTACCGTAATTTGTGCTGGTATCAGAAGTCGTATTTTGAACATTTAGAACGGACAACATGCCAAAGTGAAAAATCTTTATATTTATTCGAAGAAAACACAAAAAATTTAAATAATTTATTGGGTGTCGTTATTGATAGATTTTCTTTAGAAATAGACAATCTGCGGGGAGTAAAATTAGTCACCCCCAAAAAGACTCTTGGACTTCACATTTTTAGTTTTTCAAAGAATTGGAGTAGAAAAACATTTATATATGTTATTGTCGATGCTGTGCACGAATAATTAATCACCCAATGTATTGAAATCAATTGAAAAAAACGATTGACTCGAAACAATACCATACTTTTTAACCACTTGGGAAATACGTCATAATAGATAATACAAAAGAAAAGTCGTAAATTTCAAGTCACGTGGTATTATTTGTGCACAAATGTTCACCTCAAGTTATTACGATGTCTTTTTCATAATTCAATATATAATTTAATTTTTTCTTACCTTGCCTTTCGCCCAATATATTAACAAACTTGCCTTTTGTCCAATATATTAACTATAACCGTTTCTTATGACTACTTGTATGTCTTGAACTTGGTTTTGTGTTTATCTGTCATTCTTTTATTCATTTTTCTTTTATACAATCATGTTGATATTGATTTTCTTTTCGATTTTTTGATTGTCATTGTGGGGAATGAACCACGGGATAATTTATTCCATTGCTTGTCTCAAATATCAACATAGCATAATGAAAAGTTGAAATTGTTTTGACCACTACATACTTTCAATTTGATTCTTTCTTGGCTTTAAAAATAATAAATTGAACCCGTCAAGCAGTTTTGTGCAAGAAATATATGCAAATATATTTTAAAACAAAAGACGTAACAATAAAATATAGCAATAAGCAATTATTATTACGCAACCATTTATGATTTTGTATGTGGAGGCACAAAATGTTTTACGATATGAAGGTTCATTTTTTTCCGGATATCTTCTACTGACCCTAGGTTAACTAACTAAAATGATTTTAATTTTGTGTGAGGTATCAAAGGAACGGGAGGGGGTAGTCAAATACGTCAACCAGTCGAATAGGGGTCGAAAATCGAATCAATCCGTGTTTTAATTCGATACCATTCCTTCCGGGGAAACGTTTTTTTCTTGTTCTGACCGTTGGTTTGGGCCCACGATGATAACTTAAAAATATCATTTTTTCTTAAACACAGTAATTCATTATATCGATATGTTTCTTTATACAAAATTTTTCTGCAAAGATTATTTTCTCTCAAACACAGTGATTCATTAGATCGATAAGTTTCTATTTTGTTTTGTTTTTAGATCCGTTATTTTATCTCATTTTATGCTTTTAGCATTTCCTTGTTTCCATATTGTTTTTCTTTCTATTTATCTGAATTTTATAATATGATAAAGATTTTACTTTCAAGATGGCGGAATATGTTGTGTCGGAAGCGTGACGAAGCGAAAAAGAAGAAATTTAATTTAAACTGGAAAACCTATATTTTGATACCAAATCTTATTAATTTCATCATTCCATTTAAATATTTTATTAGAAAGTATTCATTTATTTTAATACAAACAAACTTATATATAAACAGAATCTCATATAATACAATGGCGTCAAAATTGAAAAAACAACAACAACAACAAAAATCTACGCCAAACTCTCCGATCTCACCGTGCGTCGTTCGAAATTTCAAAGCAGTCACTGAGGCAGATATTGGTCCACTTAAAAAGGAATTGGAGGAACTTAGAGCTGAAATACAACTCCTGAAGAACGACAGCAAAATGAAAATTGACGATCTTAAAAAGGAAGTGACAAGCCTAAAACGGGACGTTGCTCGGGCAGAGGATCTTGCTCGAGTCCAGAGCACGGTCAATGATCGATTAAAAACAGAAGTCGATCGACTTGAACAATATGGGCGACGAAATTGTCTGGTTCTAAAGGGAATTCCTGCGACTAATGAAGATCCTAAATCCCTCGAGGAGACTGTCAAAAAAGTCCTGACAGAGGATCTAAAACTGTCGGTATCTGATTGCAAGGATTTTGATAAAGCTCATCGAATCGGACCTGTTTTTACTGACAAAAAAGGTGCAAAACAACAGAACACCATTGTCCGATTCAAAGGCCACTCAAGTCGGTATTCAGCTTACTTGCAACGTAGCCATCTTCGCACAAAGCGCATGAAAATAACACCCTCGCTCACGAACAGACGAAGGAAGATATTGGACGAAGCCAATGATAAATTCTCTGATCACCCACTTGTTGAATTTATCTTTTGTGACATTCATGGTGATCTCAAGGTGAAGCTTGGGCAGAAACTGAAAAATAGGAACTTC
>JAUKPT010003495.1:0-11992 GCA_032273505.1 Nanomia bijuga | reverse complement strand
CATATTACATAGTTACATGTTCCTCTTAAATTTCGTGAAAAATTATTATGTAAAACAAAAAATATGAAGAAAAGAAGTAATTTCACACTTTTTTGAATTTTTTTTATGTCACACTCTTTTTGACCAGCATCAAAACTATTGTGACAAAAAAAACGTACAAGAAGAAGAAAGGGGGACCAATACACTTGTGTTTAGTATATCAATTTTAAGAATTTAAAAAAATATTTTAACCTACAGTAAATCAATGAAGTTTTTGTTTGTAGTATGTGTTGAAGATAACCATGGGTGATCCAAAACAAGTAGAAAAATATTACGAGCATCGATTTTAGCTTACAAAACTCAAATGGTCATATAAACCTATTAACTGAGTCAAATTAAGCTTCCTAGTATTTTACTCAGTATTATCTACTCTTATTGATACCGTTTTCAAATAACATTTGCGAAAAAACGTCTTTAGGTAAAATCTTTACAGAAATGAACGATTCCGAAGGCTCCATTTGCAGTGTATGGTTCTACCTTTCCAATCCTTAATTACACGGCTCTTACAGCTGGCTTCTTTTATGGCGTCTTTAACAACGCTACTTAAGGATAAGAACAAGGGTAAATGTTGTGGCAAAAATTCAACAAAATCATAGAAACATGGAAGAAATAAGTAATTTCCACTGATTTCTTTTGTTTCGGACCCTAAACAAGGGAAGAAATTGGAAAATGGTACAGGGAAAAAATTCGGAACTTTTGACAAAATATTTACCCTTGTATAAGAACAATAGAAAACAACACAATGAGCTAAATTGGTGCTAACAACATCCCAAAACTAACGCCGCAGTCATAAATAATGCCTCTTATTGGATCAGCGGAATCAGGGCCAATAAGATACTTACTATCTTCTACTAAGTAATCGTACTTTTTTTGAAATTTATTAATAAAGGTAAAAATATAAAAAAATATATCATACAACTCATGTGCAATATGTAGGGTGTATCAAAAAACACTTTTCTCACTAATTTTAAGGGGAGAAAGTTTCACGGGGAGAAATTTTCGCGTTTTCGCATTTTTCTATATTTTTGCGAACAGAAATAACATGCGTAAAATTGAAAAAAACAATAATTCAATTTCACGTTACACAAATTAACTTCTCCAGTTTATTTTATACGAAATAGATTTCTCATTCGCGAAAGTAAATCCCAAAAACTCTTTCTCCTCGCAAAACTTTCTCCTCATAAATAATTTTTATTTAATGCTTCCTAAAGGCAGGATTTATAAATGAAAATCCCTTGAATTGTACTTGGTCCATAGATTTTAAGAGCGTCTCTTCCGTAGGAGTAAGTGTCGGATCTTCCATTGTGAAGTCTGGATCGAAATTGTTCACTGCACTTGCACTTTTCTAAATATGAAAATTATAAAAACTATTGGTCTTCGTCAGAGGCCATAAAAAAAGTCATGTCGGTTGGTCGGTCGGTCGGTCGGGATTTTTTTTTAATAATTGACCCTCATTAGTTGAAAAAAGCGTTGTCACACAAGATTCTTTTATTAATTTTCGTGAAAGATTTTCTTTCCAAATATCTTAGAATTTTGAAAGATAGGAGAAGACCACAAATAAAACAGTTTTTTCCGGGATAGCCTGGGAAGGCTCAACTCGATGTATAGAGAAGGCCATGATTTTTCACATTATTTTCCTTTCCTAACTTTTCTTATTTTATAAAAAAAACTCGAAAGAAAACGGTCACGGGAACCCGTAGATATTGGCACTGTCGTATCAACTGTCAAATAGTCCAGACTATAGTTGGTTTTGTTGGTAATTTCTAATTGTATCTTTTTTTTATATTTTAATAGCTGAAATATATAAATATATTGTATAGGGATAAAAACGACTTTCGGCTAAGTTAACAGGTTGAATGAGGTTCAATACACATTAATGTGACAATGCCTTTTCCAAAATCTAAAGAAAGGGATGCTGCCATACAAACATATATGTAACTAACATGGAATCTAACCAAGGCCTTATCGAGTCTAAATACATTTATAATTTACCTGACCGTTGATAAAGGAAATTAGATTAGACTGTCAGTCACATGTAGGCAATTTAATTCTAATTAAACTACTGGTAACAAATTATATATTTTCATCATGTATATCAAACAAATGTCTAAATTTCTTTGCACATACCATACACATGCGGGGGTCCTTCAAAAGCGTACTTCAGCACGTTGCCATAACATTTAAATACGAAGATCATCAAGTCTATTATGTCCAAGGTTTTCGGGGTTTTCGGGATGAATATATTATCAGAAGAGAGAAATACTTACAATATCTGGTGTGGAAGGCGGTTTGATTTCTCGTCGCTCGAGTCTCGTCCAGTCGATAGGACTGAAGAACGGATGTTTACGTACGTGCGGTTTCGTACCAAATAAGTATCCGAGACGAAGAGAAATGTTACGTTCTAAAAGCTGCGTGAGAAAAAGAATGATAGCATAAGCAAAAATAATATATAAAAACACTTAACATAGTCGGATCTGGAGTGTCTTCAGTGTCTTCACGAAGACGCTCAATTTTGATAAGAGCTATTTTTTGGGGCAGTTTTTATATTATTCACGACTAAGTTGGCTCTATAAATTGTCAAACTGTCACACGGACTACTAAGATATCTGGGTAAACTCTCTAACCATCTAGCACCATCGGGGATCTAAAATGTTATTACTGATTTCGAATAAATAAGTGAAAAGCTTTAAAAAATGCAACTTGGCCAATTTCGAAAATGACCAGAAGTTTCATAATTCGAGGACGTCATCTTCCGTCTTGGTCGAAATTTTGACCGAGCCAAATATCAATATCCTGCATATTATGACCAAATATGCTAAATATTAGCAAACAAGTGGATTTTAAAATATTTGAATTTAATGAAAATATAGAAAAAATGCTGATTTTTTTTCACATTTTCCTGTGATTCGGTCATTTAACCGGGACAACATAAGATTTCATCAATGAAATAGGAACAACACTATATATTAGATAGTACCCTATTAGGTTTCATCATCAAAATATATAATAATAATTAGGTATTTCAATATTCACAGACTTAATAGCCTCTTCGAACCCCTCAGTTAATTAGTTATTGCACTTGTTACGTCAATCGTGTACTTCGTAGTTTTTTCATTCCAAGATACATCGAGATATGATTAAAAAGTGTTGATGTGTTTAGCACCAACAACTTCAGGGAGTAGCAAATTCCAGGTTTCGGACACACGGAAATAAAAAGAGTTGCTTTAAATTCCACGAATGCCATCGTTCGGCCTGTTCCTGATTAATTGGTACGGATGCTTCCTATTGGTACGAGGATTTAGTTTAAAATTCGTCGATATAATTGATTTGTCATATACGTTGAAATCTTTCCATACTTCAACCATATCTCCTCGTCCCCTTCTATAAAGAAGTGTCTGAAGATCTAGTTTTCGTAGTCGATCTGAATAATCCATGCTTTTCATTCCGTCAACTAATTTTTTTGCTTGAATTTTGATGTTATTGATGCATTTACGTGTGCTATGTTTGGATACAACAAACTGAGCTCTATTAACGAGGCAAGATATATTGTATATATCCATTTTAAAAACAAGTGAAAGCCAAAAGAAATATCTAAACCATTGGATTTTCTGGATTTTCTGCCTCAGGAAGCTGAAGATGATGAGAATGATGATCCGGTGGAAGGAAGTGGGAAAAAATGGTATTGTTTCTAGTTAATCATTTTTATCAATAGATTTTAATACATTGGGTGATTATTTAGCCGTGCACAACATCCACGATGAAGAGGAAGATGAAGTGTCAGATGAAAATGGGAGTGAGGGTGAGGAAGGGGACGATAGTGATGAGGACTCATGATAAACTTTAGTGTTTTTTTTATAAAACTTTTTGCTTATATTTTTGTATATGTTTTTTGTAAGACATTTTAGCTTTTGTGCTTAGTTATAACAAATTGATCACTCTCACCAATTATTAAGTGCACATATTTTCTCATTCTTGTCTTAATTCAAAAAGTCCCACAAACCAATTTTTACGAATTAAATTTGTTATAGCGATATTCATGAGATGGTGATCCCGAAACCAATAAACAAACCTTTTCCTCATTTTATTGCCATTCATCTACCCTCAATTTTAATCGTTGTAGTCGAAGGTAATCCAATCATACCCCATCATTTTAACAATTATTTCATAATGTTACAGTAACCCCTTGCTTTTTTCCACTCTTGTATCATAAAGCACAAGATGAGTTCTGTTATCTTCCTTGTGGTTATATTATTTTGCTAATATTCTCTTTATTTTCTCTTACGAAGTATTGAGTTACACAAATTTCATTGGATTTTTCTTTCATTGCTTTCCCTTTTTATATTTACTTTTGGTCCCAAGCAGATTTTTTATGGACATTGAGACTCCTTAATACGAAATTTCCTCTCCGATAGAAGACGTTTTAAGAATTTTAGACCGACACAAAATGTCTTAAAATGACAATTTTGTGATCAGGATAATCTGTTCCTCCAATTCTAGTGATGGGAGCAAATTTTACTGAGCACCTTCAGCAAACTCAGAAATGGTTGTCTTTAAGTATTTTTACCGATAAAAACTGTCTTAAAATGGTATATTTCTTATTTTGAACACCAATACTTTGCCTCTGACTAATTTTCAAGAGGTAGCAAAAATTGCCGAAGAGCTTCAGCATTTCACTCATAAACGGACGTCAATTCCTTCGATTTCACTTGGCTCGAAGTGGTAGCAATAATTGCTACCAGTATTTTTCAATTTCCATAGGTCAATTTTGAGAAATTGACCAAGACCCAGTTTTTAAGACGCCCGTTTTTTATAACCTTGCAACTAATTCAACACGTTCATGCATTCAAATCATGGTAGCAGAAATTGCTGAACTAACCCCCCGTCAGAACCCTTCGTCAGGAAGTCGTTTATATGTGTGTCAATCAGAAGAGGGGGTATATCTACCACCCTTCGACATTTTCTTTATTTCCTAGCTATCTACTATTTTCTATACAAAGATATTTGGCATGCATCTTGAGACATTCATTACAAATTTTACTGTGAAGAATTTGTTAAAAAGTATTAATTACTTTCCGTGATAATTGCCATTTTGCAACACTCACTCCAATATAAAAACTTACTCTGAGAAGAAAATCTATATAACAAAAGAATGAAAAATGTTTATAATAATTTCTCAACAACGTCAGTTTCCAGCTGCGTTTCAAAAATAAAATAATAAGGTTAAGAGATAACTCACTAAATGGATCTTTATTTCTTTTGAAATATGTTTCGTTAAGAAATTCATTCATTTTTTTTCCACGAACTACAAGGAATTGAACTTAACATATTGACATGAAGGTGTAAGAAGAAATCTTAGTCACATCTTTTTTCACGAGTATTTATCACCAACAGATTTTGATACAAACGGCAATTAGTACAAGGGGGTAGTATTATCTGCCTTTCTTCACGACGAAGGGTTAATACAAGCTATATCTAACTCATGACAGTGTCTACTGAAAGTTACAATTATAGCACCTACCAAGTTTTGTGTGCATAAATAAAAAATGACTACCTATAAAAAAATTGTAATCAATCCATGCAATCTATTTGTCTATTTACAATAAACCAATTCTATAAGTTGATGATCATGATCATTCACAAATATTTTTGTCGTATCAAAATTGGTTAAGAAAAATCATCATGTTCTTACTGACTTCCTCATTCAACCATCAATTCCTGAAAAATTTACTTACCAACTTCACAAGATTTCTCAGTAAGTTGTTTGATGAATTCTCCGCCAATCAATTCATCGAAAGATGCAGCACTGAAAGCATTGTCAGGTCCACCAGCCATATGGTTCAACTCAGTTTGGTTTGTTCCTGCACCAATACCAATAACGATGAGTGCTACACCAGATTGTCTGATTTCTTCAGCAATATCTCCTGGATCTTCAGCATTAGCATCTTGGGTTTGTGATCCGTCGGTTAATAAGATTAAGATCTTTGGAATTCCCGGTCTAGCGCCATTTGGAATAGTAAACATTTCAGCTTGTGATAATCGGAAGGCTTTGTCGATTCGAGTGGTTGATCCCATCAGTGGAATTGCATCAACAGCAGCGTTAAATGATGTGACATCGGAGTGGTCACTTAACTTGATACTGTGTTCAGAGTAGTAACTGAAGGTGATAACACCAACTCGCGAATCGTCTTTGCTAACTCCAAAAGCACCAGCAAGAGTTTTCATGAAATCCTTTTCGTTTTGATAGTCGTTTCTCAAACTGCCGGATGAGTCCAAGATAAATCCAACATCAACCTTGGCTTTACATGTTGGCACTGGTGGCTTTTTGGCTAAAGAAAAAATTATTATTTGTCATATATCTACAAATGATTATAAAAGCTATTTACTAAATTCGTCGATGCACAAGTTTTATTGTAACATATTGGAGTTTATCTCAAATGTTCAAAATGATTAAAGAACAAAAAAGTACGAGGAAGTTGGCAGGCGTAAAGAAGAATATTCTCCCTCCGACAACTGGAATTTTCAAGATCAATTTCCTTGCAGTTTTTCAAAGGAAAAATAATGAAAAAAGTAGTCATATAATTAGTAGGTTATAAATTTCTTCACGATTTAATTTAGCTCTTCTCTTCATGTTAACCTGGCCTATCTCTTACAATCTTCGACTTCACAACTAGATTAGACAAACGTTTTTAATCGTTTCTTGTGTTTACTTACCAACTTCACAAGATTTGTCCGTCAGTTGTTTGATAAAGTCTCCTCCAACTAATTCATCGAAAGATGCAGCACTAAAAGCGTTGTCAGGTCCACCAGCCATATGGTTCAACTCAGTTTGATTTGTTCCTGCACCAATACCAATAACGATAACTGCTACACCGGTTTGTCTTAATTCTTCAGCAATATCTCCTGGGTCCTCAGCATTAGCATCTTGGGTTTGTGAGCCATCAGTTAACAAGATCAAGATCTTTGGAATTCCTGGTCGAGCGCCATTTGGAAGAGTGAACATTTCTTTTTGTGTGAGTCTTAGAGCACGATCAATTCGGGTGGTCGATCCCATTAATGGAATAGAATCAACTGCAGAATTAAATGATGTGACATCTTTGTGGTCGCTCAATTTAATACTGTGCTCAGAGTAGTAACTGAAAGTAATAACTCCTGCTCTTGATCCATCATCGCTTACTCCAAAAGCTCCAGCAAGGGCTTTCAAGAAATCTTTCTCGTTTTGATAATCATTTTTTAAACTACCAGATGAATCCAAGATAAATCCGACGTCTACTTTAGCTTTACATGTTGGCTCTGGTGGTTTTTCAGCTAAAATAAAAATAATTTTCTCGTACTTTATTTGAATTAAATTAGATACGGTTAAAATAAAGAACATGATTGTTTTCCACTTGAAGTTTGCTAACTGGACATTTTTCTATGCTGTCATAAGATATATGTGAATTTGACAAATATTTTTTACTTATTTTTCAACCGTTTACAAAATTTCACTGCATCGAATGGACGTCAGTCTGAAAGTGAATTTCTTACCTTCTGCACAAGACTTTTCAGTCAATTGTTTGATGAAGTCTCCTCCAATCAATTCATCAAATGAAGCAGCACTAAATGCATTTCCAGGTCCTCCGGCCATATGGTTTAACTCAGTTTGGTTTGTTCCTTGTCCAATACCGACAACGATTAGTGAGATACCAGCTGCTCTTAATTCATCAGCAATATCTCCTGGGTCTTCAGCATCAGCATCTTGTGTTTGTGATCCATCAGTTAATAAGATTAAGATCTTTGGCATTCCAGATCGAGCACCATTGGCTTCTGTGAACATTTCTTTTTGTGTAAGACGGAAAGCCTTGTCAATTCTAGTTGTCGATCCCATTAATGGAATGGCATCAACAGCAGAATCAAATGCTGATTGTTCAAAGTAATCGCTGAATTTGATGCTGTGTTCAGAATAGTAACTAAAGGTCACAACACTTGCTCTCGAGCCATCTTGGCTGACACCGAAAGCGCCAGCTAACGATTTTAAGAAATCTTTCTCGTTTTGGTAATCATTTCTCAAACTACCGGAACTGTCAAGAATGAATCCGACGTCGACCTTGGCTTTGCAAGTTGGCTCCTTAGCTAAAATATAGATCAATTTAATTATAAAGACAGTTCTGCAGTTTCTACTTTTTCTATTGCCTCTTCCCTTGTATATATTTGGGATAATAATTACATTTTATATTGATATATAGAACTATTACTTACCAACTTTACAGGATTTTTCAGTCAATTGTTGGATGAAATCACCTCCGACCAATTCATCAAAAGAAGCGGCACTAAAAGCTTCGTCTTTTCCTCCAGCCATATGATCTAATTCAGTTTGATTGACTCCTTTTCCGATACCTACAACAATTAGTGAAATACCAGATGCTCTTATTTCATCAGCAATATTTCCTGGATGCTCGTGACCAGGATCCATGGTTTGGGATCCATCGGTCAATAAGATCAAGATCTTTGGAAGGTTTGTTCGAGCACCATTTGATTCTAAGAACATTTCTTTTTGTGTAAGTCGGAAAGCTTTGTCTATTCTGGTGGTGGAACCCATCAATGGAATGGCATCAACAGCTGAATCGAATGAAGCTTGGGTAAAATGGTCTTTAAATCTGATGCTCAACTCGGAGTAATAACTAAAAGTTAATACACTAGCTCTTGATCCATCTTCACTTACTCCAAAAGCTCCAGCAAGTGATTTCAAGAAATCTTTTTCCCTTTGGTAATCGTTTCTTAAACTGCCAGATGAGTCCAAAATAAATCCAACGTCAACTTTAGCTTTGCATGTTGGCTCTTTTTTCTTTGGTGGTTCTTTGGCTATAGATATATGTAGGATATGATTAAATTCTGACTATAATTTGAGTAGTAGATAAAGAACATGATCACTACAAATCTTATTATATTTTCACTCAGCTTTAAGGATTTTGCGCGAGAGTAAGCGCTGAAAACCAGGGATAAGAGTCACGCCCCCCCATACCCTCGTTTAGCAGCAAATGAAAATGGAGCCTTCGGGTCGCCCTAGACTACGGTCGACCAACTTACTTACTTAGTTAAATCGATGTCTAGTGGTTAATATGTGCCATTTTAATTGGAGGTCAGAATTAAGGTCAAAATCCTTGTTGAGGTATGTAAAATTTTCCTAGTTGCCTTAGCTTTAGCTTTAGCTTCAGCTTTAGCTTTAGAGTTCCACATAGACTTCCGTTGAATGTCACACGTTTTATCATGTGATCCGAGTCCAAATAGAAGTGCTTAATTTTTTACTTAATACATTGGCTGCGAGTATTATGTAAGTATAGAAAATTGCAAATAATAGTTATTCTTTTTGCTCATTATATTGTTGATAAATGTCATACCATAAGTTTCTACGGCAAATCATTTGACCACAATTTATAGATTATCATCTATTCATTTTCAAGACATTTAACGTATTTGAAAAGAAGATAAGACTTACCAACTTTACAACTTTTATCGGTAAGCTTCTGGATGAAATCGTTTCCGATCAATTCTGAGAAAGACTTTGCATTAAATGCATTTTCAGCACCTCCAGCTAAGTTGGTCAACTCAGTTTGGTTTACACCTTTACCAATACCAACAACAATGACACTGATACCAGCTTGTCGCATCTCATCTGCAATCATAGCTGGATCTTCAGCATTAGCATCTTGAGTCTGAGATCCGTCAGTCAACAGAATCAAAATCTTTGGAATTCCAGCACGAGCTCCATTTTCAATAGTAAACATCTCCTTTTGTGAAATACGGAGAGCGTTGTCAATTCTTGTGGTCGATCCCATAAGTGGAATGTCATCAACAGCTGCGTTGAACGATTTCAAATCGAAGTATTCGTTCAATTTGATGCTGTGTTCAGCATAGTAACTGAATGTGACAACACTTGATCTTGAACCGTCTTCGCTGATTCCAAAAGCACCTGCCAATGTTTTTAAGAAGTTCTTTTCATTTTGGTAGTCGTTTCTCAAACTGCCAGATGAGTCCAAGATAAATCCAACATCGACAACAGCTTTACATGTTGGCTCAGGAATTTTGGCAGCTAGAATGTAATTGAATAATATTTTAATAAAAAATATACAAAATATCAATCTTTTTATATTATATTCAGTTTATTTCATTTGTATCGTTTTTCATTGCTCAAACTTTATGTAATCAAGAGCGTTTGAACAAAAGCAGATTTGATCAATAGATAATTTCAACTCAAGACCAAAATCATATGTACTCATATCAATGTTCAGTTACCATCACAATTTACTTACCAGCTTTACATGATTTTTCAGTCAATTGTGAAATGAAATCTCCACCGATCAATTCTTCGAAAGATGCAGCACTGAAAGCATTGTCTGCTCCGCCAGCCATATGTGCCAATTCAGTTTGATTTGTTCCCGACCCGATACCAACGACAATGACAGTGATTCCTGTTTGTCTTAATTCATCAGCAATATCCCCTGGGTCCTCAGCTCCAGCATCTTGCGTTTGTGAACCATCAGTCAATAAGATGAGGATCTTAGGAAGTCCAGCTCGTGCACCATTCTCAAGGGCAAAAAGCTCAGCTTGGGTAAGACGTAAAGCTTTGTCAATTCTTGTGGTGGATCCCATTAATGGAATAGCATCAACAGCAGTCTTAAAGGCTTCGATGTTATCATGATCCTTCAATTTGATGCTATGTTCAGAGTAGTAACTAAATGTAATAACTCCAGCACGGGAACCATCAGGCGCAATTCCAAATGCACCGGCAAGTGCTTTTAAGAAATCTTTTTCTTTTTGATAGTCATTTCTTAAACTGCCAGAGGAATCCAAGATGAATCCAACATCAACTTTGGCTTTACATTTCTTTGGTTGAGGATTAATTTTCTCGGCTAGAGAATGAAATAATAGTTAGAAAAGTATTTAACATGATTGATCATGCTTATGATTGAATAAAAGTTGTTTATTAACAGAAAAAAAATCAATTATAAAAAGAAAGATTTTTATATTAATAGTTTGTTGAAAGTAAACAATTACTGGATTAAGGCAACGTCGGAAATGTCCAACGAGTCTGCAAGGGCATTTATACAGCAAACTAAACCATTTAACACTGCTTGAAATATTTTTGTTTGATTAACCATGGCTTTATTAATGTTACACGGCCTGATTCTTTGCTATGCACTTTTCAGTTGAGGTGCTTCGTGGTTACAATTTGCTGGGATATTTAGAACCAAAGTCAACCTACCAAAAGGAAGTTTTGTCTTGCAGGTTCACAAAAATACATTATCGCTTAGGTTTTTTATCAATCGTCAACCTATTGTTCCTTAATTATGCAATTCAATTCACTCTACGTATGTGAAATGATATTAATCGGATCTCCCACTGTGCGAAATTAGAAAACCATAGACCGACAAATGGCTGAGATAAAGAGGGAAATGTGAAAAACTGATGCAGAATTGGGTAATTCTGCATCAGTCTAATTGAATCAGTGTGATGTAGAGTTATAGGTCTACATACATTGCGTAAAATCTTTCAGAGAAATAAAATACCCATTAAATGTAAGTTCATGCATGATATTAAATGGCTATATCATATTCGTTTTACATGGCTATAGTAATTACTTCAAGATATTAGCAAATTACAAATATTCGCGAAATCGAGTCAAAAGTGCTTTAGATGATACATACACAAAACAAATTTAGAATACATACTTATTGATAACTAAATTGCATATACAGTGTGTCCGTAAAAAAACGGAACGTTTTGAATAACTTGTAAACAACTTATTATTATATTTTTAAACCTTATCATTACAGATAAATTCCATAACTGTAGAAAAGCAATTAAATTTGGAATAATCAAATAAAAAAACATCGAATATAATTTTATACTTTCTAGAGAAAATCGTGCTTGGCTTTACAACCTTCATAGGATATAATTCTGAAACAGACTTCGTGCA
>JAUKPT010003494.1:0-11995 GCA_032273505.1 Nanomia bijuga | reverse complement strand
ATTTGCCGTGTTTTAACGCTCAAACTGGTCAAAACCTGATATACGTGCCGTGCTCTAAAGCTCAAACTGGCCAAACCCTGATATACTTGCCGTGTTCCAAAGCTTAAACTGGTCATGAAACCTGATATACGTGCCGTGTTTTAAAGCTCAAACTAGTCAAAGCTTGATATACTTGCCGTGTTATAAAAAAGATAAATCGGTTCCAAAATACGAAATTCTTGATGTTAAGAATGCTTCAATCGCCAAAGTGAGGGTCCATCATAAGTACTCTATATACCAGTTATAAACGACTAACTCCGAAAAGCGTCAGATCTGCAACTCACACCGGTAAATAATTTGGCTAAAACTTCTCATGCTTTTCCCTTACCATCACGATTATCCTGTTTCTTTTCTTAAGCTCTCGTTTTACAACATTTGTTAAGCTCACTGATTTGTGCGAAATATCTTGTAAATTTCTATCAAAATTATATAACATTATTGATGAAATTGAATACATAAAAAAATCATGAAATATAATAATGCATTGATCTTTGATATCTTATCTGATCTTTTTACATAGTAACTTTTTTAGTTACAAAGAGTCATTGTTAAGAAAATCCACATCCATATGCATATAGAAACCATGTTCATATAGTTATACGGTTTGAATAATAGAACATATCTAATTGATAGAACATCGATAATCACCAATTAAACAAAAGAAGAAAAACACTCTAGAATCAGATGATAATCAAAGTTTCTTGTGTAAATGCACGAAAACCCCAACTGATACCGAAGAACTGTGGCAAATCCAATGTAATATTTGCGAAAAATGGTACCACGGCAAATGTCATGCAGTCAATGAGAATATGGCAAAACACATCGACAGATACAGATGTGTTCACTGCGTTGTCGAGAAAAATGATGAAACCGTAGAAGAAGAAGAAGAAGAAGAAGAGGACGATGATGAAATAATCAGAGAGAGACTGCTTCATACTGAAATGAAAGAAATAGATGAACAGCTGAAAAAGAAGGACCTAATAGTTGAATGGAATTAATTAAGACAAGGATGAATTGCTACGCAAAAAATAAGTCATCATATCTGGTCTTGAAAATGGAATAGTTCTCATGAAAAGAGAAGAAAAGAAATTAAGAAAAGAGATTGTGCCGAGGAAGCACTTGAAAACGGAAAAAGAAGAATTGCAGAGAAGAATCAGTCTCCTCATCAAGGAACAAGAAAGTGAGCGGGAAGGAAGCAACGGAACCAGTGAAGAATTTTGTCTTGAACAAATTGAGATCGACTGCTGGATCTCGCAAGAAAGCCATACCGCAACCAGTTGCTAAACTCAAATGAAAAAGCAGAAGCTATAAACACCAAAACCAGCGAAGATGAGAACAAAGTCGATACAGCCGAGGAGAAGAAAAGCAAAAAGAAACAAGATGAGCAAGCTCTAGTGAAAGAAAATAAGAACCTAAAAAACAATAGAGAACTCGATCACTACTACATTGAATTCAAACTATTGAGGGAAACAAAATCAGCATTGGAAAAAGAACAAGCAAAAAGCCATGAAGAGAGTCAGAAAAGGAGCAATGTAAAGAAACAAGGCTCAAAGAAGAAAAGAAGAAAACCAGTCTTCAAATACTATACAAAAGAGAACTGTAAATACGGAGAAAAATGCAGATATCATCACCCAGATGCCGAAACAACAGATGATGACCAATTGAATGCAGCAGAAAGCCAAAAATGCAAAAGACAAGAAGAACAACCATGGTCTCCACCGCGTACATCCCCACCTCCACCAGTGTATCAAAGAAACTCGCCACAACGTCCATCACCAGCTCATGGATAAAACTCAGGGAGATCGTCGCCCTACTCATCACTAAGAAGAGGCAACAACATCGACTAAAATGATCCAGAAGAACCTTCCTCAATATAGAGCACGGGAGGAACAAATGACATACACTTTGGTGTAAAAAACCCAAAAATGAAAAACCAAAGAAAAAGAAGAAAAAAGCAAAATATGAAAATTGCCAGCTTCAATGTTCAAGGACTGAATGATAAATACAAACAAAGAACTCTGGCCGACGACTTCATCCGATTGGACGTAGACGTCATGGCAATACAAGAAACCATGATCAAAAAACACAAGAATATCCAAATCCAGGCATCAAACGGTACACGCCTGACACTTCGCAACTCAGGACACTCGAGCAGATCCTGGGAAGGTATGAGGATTTTGGTAAAAGAATCAACTAAGATCAGCTTCAAACCCATATCTGAAAGGATATGCATCGCCCAAATAAAGAAAAGTAATGAAAAGATAAACATTATGAGTGTTTACTCTCCCACTGAAAAAGAAACATTGAAAAAATAGAAGTCACAAACTCTTTCTACAACCGCGCAAACTTAGTCATGAATAGCATGAGTAAACGAGATACCTTCATTGTTGGTGGTGACTTCAATGCTCGCACAAAGATACCGGTTAAAGAAAGAAGTCTTGAAGAAGTAACTGGGAGATATGCTCGTAATGAAATAAACGAAAATGGAAGAAAATTGATTAAATTTTGTACGATAAATAATCTGATGCTCACCAACACCATGTTCAAACATAAACCAGCCAGCAAGTAACCTGGGAATCCGCCCTGTATTTCAAATTCAAAAGAAGGAGCCCATACAGATTCCAAATTGATTATGTAGCTGTACGAAGAAAACCCAGTGGATTGAATATAATGGACTCCCGCGCCTACAATGGGATGCTCACAATTTAAGATCATAAACCAGTGATCATGAAGATTAAAATTCATCATGCAACAACAGAAAAAACGAAGGCAAAATCTGCGAAGCTGAAGCTCGAAGATTTCCAGATACCAGAACTTAAAAAAGAATACCAGCAGAAAGTTGAAGAAAACATGCTGAAATCACATGTTGAGGAGCACATCAAATGGGATGCTATTGCAAGAGTGGTGAAAGAAACAGCAGCCGACGTTGTAGGATTTCGAAGCAAACCCAAAGACTTCAAGAATGAAAGAATTAAACAACTACCAGAGAAACAACTTTAAATTTCTAGCAGAATTAACAGCAATAAAGACCCAGAAAAACGATTAATGCTAAGAAAAGAAAGAAATAAGCTGAACAGGAAAACGGAACCTCTTGAAGGAAATGCCAACTCAAGAAACATGTTCAATGTGGTAAAGGAGTTACGAAGATCAAAACCCAAAAGAAAACTTACAATGAAACGAGGAAATGGAATGCTGACAACAGATGAAGAAGAGCAAGCGAAATTGATTGCAGAACATTTCAAGAAAATTTTCTTCTAAGCAAATGAGCAGTACCAGAAACTTGCTCCAAAGAAAATGAAAACCTCTTCACAAGAGAAGAAGTGTGCAGTTCGTTAGATAAACTAGATACTTTAAAAAAGAGAACCTTAAACATTTGCAATCAAAGGAGAATTTTTTTTCTATAGAAAATTTGTGAAATGTGCCATTTTTTCACCAAATATGATCCATTTGAAAAAAAAACCTGTCCGATCTTACTCAATTAACACTTTCAACTTATTCTTAAAGTTTGAATAACTAACGACCATTCAAACGACCATATGTCACCTGTCAGTGACATATATGGCCGTATATATAGTTGGCTATGGATACACTCTCAATAAAGAAGAAATATCATTAAAACAAAATGATCAATCACTCGTCCCAGTCTTCTGAAGGATTACATATATCTGAGACTTTAATTTAACTAACGTAATCTTTATTTCTGTTTTAGAAATAATGGCGCCTGCAATGATAGAAAAAAAGAAAGAAAACGAAAAAAAGAAGAAAGAAAGATGGCGGAAATCTTTCTGAAAGTGAGCTAAGAAATGGAGAAAAAAAGTTAGAACAGTCTTCTTCTATAAAAAGGAGACGGTTGGAGGAATCTTTTTCAGATACTTCTGATACTAGCGACGATGAAGATCTAACTACAAATGTAGTGAATATAAAGAAAATCATGGACATTTCATTAATCGAAAACAAAGAAGAAGGTGAAAATGAGCAAGAAGAAGAAAAAGAAGAAGAAGAAGAAGAAGAAGAAGAGGAGGAGGAAAAGGAAGGGGGAAATTATTTAAAACATGATAACTGTAAAGAATTATTCGAAAGCATCAAAAATAAACTGTCGGGCTTTAAGGAAAGGCTCAATATAATGCAAATGGATATGAATCGGGATGAAAAAGTAAAACTATCTTCTTCAAAATAGAATCAAGATGAAAAGGTTAAACCATCTACTTCGAAAAAGAAGCAAATAAATGAAAATTTAAAATCCCAATCAGCCTTCAATTTTTTTTGATCCATATGGCCAAATAACACCGATTGAAATTCAAAACAAGTAAAGAAAAAGGGGTTGAAATGATTCAAAGGAATACAGACACTTTACAAGCTATAAATACTAATATATGCGGGAAATTATGTTTATTCGTTTTAAAGGCGTTAAATAGTGGCTGGAGTTTTCAAAAAGTTTTAAATTAACTCGATGGATATTCCAAAAATTATAGAGAAGTAACCTAAGCCAAATAAAGATTTTGTCCTACCTGGACATAAATATATTGGCCCATATAATTCGCCTGGAGAACAGTTCGATGAAAATGATATACCAGTTGCTGGTCAGGAACCATTTAATAATGTAGACGCTATTTCAATGCGGCACGATATCTGCTACCAAGATAATGAGTATGAAAAAGGCAAGCAAAAATGCGATGATAAAATGCTAATGGAATTAGAATGGTTGGAACCAAATGATTTGAGGGGAAAATTTGATAAAAGCCTAGTCACAAGAAATATCTCTCAGCAAAAACGTCTTGAATAGGGATTAAAAGTATCAATAAGGTGGAGTGAAAAACTTGCTGATGAACTTTATAAACCAATCAGAAGAAAGTTTAACAAAAGACAAATCTTTGTTTAAAATGTTGATGACATATGGGCGGCAGAATTAGTCGAAATGCAACCTTTTGCAATATATAGTAAAGGAATAAGATATATTCTAATGATGATCGATGTTTTTAGTAGATATAGCTGGGCTATACCACTTACATCAAAAACAGCGATGGCAGTAGCTAAAGCTTTAAAATCTCTATTTCGAAGAGATAAACCTCGAATGCTTTGGTCAGATAAAGGTGAAGAGATTTATAATAAAAAAGCTCTATCGATCTTAGAAAAAAAGAAGATAAAACTATATTCTGAAGAAAATGAAGAAAAGGCATCAATTGATGAACAATGGAATAGAACGATAAAAAATAAAATGTGGAAATATTTTTAAGCAAATAACACAAAAAAATATATTGATATATTGGATAATCTGATGGAAAATACAACAATACATTACATCGTTCAACTAGACTTACTCCTGTAGATGAACGAAAACCATCAATATCCTATCAATACGTATTTTAGAAGTTGTATGGTAAAAAAAGTTTAAAAACGAGAACCAAAATATAAAATTGGTATAATAAGTAAAAAGAAGAAGCAATTTAAAAAAAGATATACCCAAACTGGACCAAGGAGGTTTTACGGTAAAAGATGTACATACCATATTCAAGATTTAAAAGGTGAATCAGTAAAAGGATCTTTGTACGAAGCTAAACTTCAAAAATCAACTCAAGATGTCTTTCGAATAGAAAGGATCATAAGAAAAAGAACAATACAAAATGGAGACAAAGAAGCTAACGTAAAACGGAAAGGTTATAGTAGTGATTTCAACTCTTGAATACCTAATGCAGAACTTCAAAAAATATGTATATTAGAGATTATTCATGGAAGGAAAACAAGATGCGAGAAAACAATCCATTTTTCCCATCAAATATTCGAGGATTCATCGTTGGTAAAAGTAATTGTGGTAAAACGACATGGTTACTAAATTTATGACTAGAACCCTGGGTGGATTACAATCGGTTATATTTTTACGGAAAAAGTTTATATCAATTAGAATATTGTGTCATTAGAGAAAGATTTGAACATGTTTAAGTAAACGACAAATTACTAGTTATTTTGCGCAAGAGAATTTGATATTACACCTTTGTAAGTAATTTAAGAATATACTGGTATTAAGGAAGGTGGTGTAAAAGTTTCTTTTTTTGAGGACTCAAAACAAATTCCTGACCCGAAGGAATTAAATTCAAATGATAAAAATTTTTTGATAATGGATGACTGTTTTTTAGGAAATCAAAATAATTATACGCAGGGTAGACATAACAATTGTGATACAGTGTATATATCACAAAATTATTTAAGACTTCTTCGTCAAAACATTAGAGAGAACACAAATTTTATAATACTATTTCCACAAGATAAAAAGAATTTGATCATATACACGGTGATCTATGTAGCGATATGGATATTAAAGAATTTATAGATTTTTGTAGGAAATTATGTTCAGAAAAAAAATATTTTACTACTGATATGACGAGTGGAAAATTAAATGGAAATTATAGAAAGAATTTAGATTGTTTTTATTTACCGGGTATAAATATAGACACTTGTTCGAGTTGAACTAAACTAATTGAAGCTGTATTGGGAAAGGATGTCTTTTCATGATATTTAAGATCCAGTGAAACGAGATGAAACCGTTAAAGATTATATCGAACAATACGTCGTGTAGAAGAAAGTAACGAAGATGAAAAAGTTGTGGGACTCACTCAAAAAACAGAAATCGAAAATACATTTAATCCAATAGTTGAAGCAACAAAAGAATCTACGAAAGAAATAACAGAAAAGTTGAATCCCTTGCATACAGAACTTAAAATAATTAATAATCAAAGAAACAAATTTGGAATGAATGTATGACAACAGATCCATTTGATTACTATTCAACACAAAATTAGATAAATATTTAAGTTTAAAACGTATCGATGATAAATTCTATTTGGGAGATAGTGAAGTACAAATTGATGCAGATTATAATATATATGCCGATGATACAACGTATAACGTATACTCCAGGTTTAAGGTCCTTAATCATGTTAATTGCACCAGAACCAGATATGTATGATAAAAATAATTTAGAACTATATACAAAATTGAAGGTGCAAACTAATTTGTTAAAGGAACCAAAGGATGTTACCAAATCGAGTCGTCCAAGTCAAACGAGAAAAGCTCAAATGTTGAAATTGCTGATAAAAGGTGAAAAGTCATGATCTGAAACAATATTTTTAACAGACTATTATTAGCTGAATTTCATGCAGGTAACAAACGACAAGAAACAAAATATCAAAGTATTAATAACTATTTAGGTGTAGAATGGTTATCATTAAATCAAGATATCAAAAAAAAGAAAGGGTCTGGAATGAGTAATTTATTTAAGAAAGTTAAGAAAACATAGATTGAAAAAAGTAGTAAATAAAGTGACAGACCCAGCTTTACTTCAAGAGGTTGGAAACGTTGCGGTGAATGAAGCTCTCTCTTCAACACAAGAATCTGTAAAAAATAAGTTAAAGAGAACGCTCACTGAACAACTAAAGAAGTAGACGAAAAAACAAAAGATTGATGAAATATTATATTCTGGTATTGTTTTAGACTAAAATGTCAAAATCTTTAGAGATTTTAAAGACTAACGAAAATTGTGCGATTGATGATTCTATCAAATCACACGAAACATACGCTTTTCAACCTATTAGTTAAACTCAATTGAATAGTGCTAGTCAAATTAATATTCGTGTTGAAAATCAATATGCTTTTTTTCATCCACGCAATAGCAAATTGGTTAAGTCAGCCGATGGATCTGTTGATGATGCTAATGATAAAGTTGCATTGACAAATAATGAAATAATGTATCTTTTTGATAATATCAAATATGAATTAAACGGACGTGAAATTGGAAGTATTTATCATCCCGGACAAGCTTCTACAATTCTTGGATTGACAAAGTACTCATTAAATTATGATCATGGTCCAGGTTTGAATCAATGTTGGCTTGAAGATACTGATAATACTTGTGAAGATACCAATACAGGATTTAAATCACGTCCAAAATATATTATTAGTAAACCGGATCCAAAAGGATATGTTAGATTTGCTATTGATTTAGAGCGTATTTTTGGATTTTGTGAAGATTATGATAAGGTTCTTTTTGGTTTTACTCACACTCTTACACTGGTAAGAACGAGTAATGATAATAATGCTATATATAGAGCGGCTGCTGTTGGAGCGGGAAAAGTTGTGATTGAAAAGATTATCATGAATGCTTCCACGCGTTGAACCTAGTGATGAAGAAAAGTAGAAACTTTATAAAATTATTGAAAATAAGGAAAATTTGTCTGTTGGTTATTGCACGAGGCAATGTATAAATGTCGCAGTTCCAAAACACAAACTTTTACTTAACGTTTAGGAGTACGAGCGGCACCGGAAAAACTGCGATATATTGTCATTGGGTTTCAAACAGCTTAACATAATGACCAAGCTAAAAATCCAGCATTGTTTAATCATTGTGAAGTCAATAACATGTATGTTTTATTAAACAATACACGGTATCCAGCTTTTGATTTAAATACAGATTTTAATAAATATCATTTCGATTATGTATATAAAAACCTTGTTGAGTTTAGACAGAAATATTATGGTTTAGACCATTTGATATCAAATACAGCAGTCAATCCATTTGTTTATAAAGATTTTTTTTTCCCACTTTTTGTATTTGATGTATCGAAGCAAGCAAAGTGAGAGATTTAAACTGTGAGTAGTTGATATTACCGTGGAAATGATGTTTGGGGAAAATGATGAAGAAAATACTTATGTTTATGCATTAATGAAAGTGATGGTAAAAAGATGAATGTTGTATTATAAAAGTTAGTTGAAATGGAGTCATTAGAAGAGATGGAGCTACTAAAGACTAGGATTAGACGTAACGAGCCTAAATCGAGCTGGTATATTACAGTCAGTGGAAAGAACGCAGATGTTGAAACAGATTTTTCACCACATTTTCAAACGATTGTAATTACGAAATTGCTTGTTGTAGTGTAGAAACATTTTAATCTTTTCCAGATATCGATAAAATGAATAACTCTTTCAAAATCAATGTTGATGGTGGTGTCAAAGGACATAAGTAATTTACCAAACGGGAACATACTTAAATGTGAAATTACTGTTGGAAAATATCAGAGATGTTTTAGTAATTGATGAAAAAGTCAACAAGGGGGCTGGAACATTTGAAAGTGAACCCGTGGTTCATATATTACGAGTAAATTCAGAATTTGTTCATTGTGATGTTGTTACATTGGCACGTAAAAATGGTATTACGTCACCAGTTATAAACAATTGTTTTCCAAATGTACCTCATGGTTATAAAATTGTTAGTCGACCAAAGAATCTTATATGCATTCCGCTATTATTAAATGTCTTTAATCGAGTCTGGTTGACTGATCAAGACGATAATTTGTTAGACTTTAGAGAAGAAGAACTAACTGTTACGTTTGAATTCAAAACTTGTTGAAAAATGTATAACCCAATTAAAGTCGATGCTCCTGAAAAGTATTATGAACGAATTAAAAAGAATGTACTTTAACAAGATGAAAAGGTATCTGTTAAAGTATTTTTAGATAATGATGGTAATCACACTTTATTACTTACAAATGGGCAAATTGAAAAGTTGCAAGCTGCAAAAGACAAAGGACGAAAAAAGTATCACTGTTATATTTAGCCGTCGACAAGTTGAAGCGATTAGAAAACACGAAGGAGGTTTTCAAGGACTTTTAGCATCGTTGGCAGCGAAAGCAATTCCTGCTTTATTGGGAAATGTAGCTACTGGAGCAATAAGTGGAGCTGTGGAAAAGGCTGTATGTGGTAATGGATTATTTCTACATAGAAAAAAACAATGTGTTCGAGGTGGAGGTCTTTATCTCACACCTCATCCAACTCATATTTCTGGTGACGGTTTATATCTAAAACAAGGAAATGATGTTTATGGAGAAAAAGTGTTTTTGAAAAGTCCATGGATACAAGAAGAACATCATATTTTAAAAATGTTGTAAAAAAAAATGATCATTGTTACTTATATGTAAAAAAAGAAAAAACAAATAAAAATAATTTCTCAGTTTTTTCAATTTCTTGTAAAAAAAAGTGATGAAGCCATTTTGAGATAAAAATAGAATTGTTGTTTTTTAATTTGATATAAATTCAAACTCACAAACTTTATTATTTTCTAATGGTTTGAGATTTATTTGAAGATGGTTGATAAGTTTGGTAATTGTTCAACGCTCAATGATGACGAAATTTTACGTTATTTACAACCAATCAGAAAAATTATCAAAACATCTGGAAAATTCAGAGATTATATCAATGAAATGGAGAATTCTATTTGCTTGGGACATACACCATATAGAATTTTAATGAATAAAACTCCAGACTGTCTATATATTTATTCAAATAATATTTGGGGTATCAGAGGTTCCAGCGTTGTTACATAAGAAACGATTACGAAGGAGCATTTTCTTGTCTACTGGAATAATGGTACTATTGATGATACAGTAGTTTCATCTATTAGCGCTCTTCAAGGACCTACTGGTGAAGTTGGCCCACAGGTAAACGAGGTATGCCTGGGCCAAAAGGATCTATAGGTCCGCCTGGCCCGAAAGGACCAAAAAGAGAAATCGGATTACAAGGAAAAACTGGAGAGCCAGGGCCAAAAGGTGATATCGGATCAAAAGGACCAAAAAGAGAAATTGGAGTACAAGGCAAAAATTGGAGAACACGGACCAAAAGGTGATATTGAACCAAAAGGACCAAAAGGAGATATTGGACTACAATGAACAAACGGTGAGCAAGGACCAAAAGGTGATATTGGACCAAAAGGAGATTCCAGTGATCGTGGTCCAGAAGGAAAGCAAGGACCACCTGTTAGAAAAGAGAATCCAGGACCAATAGCTAAAAATGGTGCGTCTAAAAGGTTCTTCATTGGCTTATTTGAACACACTACATGTCGAAGTTCAAAGTTTATTGCGTTATTGGTAAAGCCTTTATCAATTAAAGAAAGTGATAATATCAGTTGATGGAAATTGATTAAATGAGAAGATGTTGGTTGTCAGATAGAAAATGAAAAGAATATTTATTTCCTAATATCATGCATCTGTTCAGTATATATACATCTAACATCAAAAACTGATACAACAATTAGGTTAGGATTGTATGATAGAGAACATGAAATGGTTGTAGAAGAAAACAGTTGATTTACTTAAAGCTGAATTAAATGTTACTTTACTAGAGTTTAAGTCTAATCCTGGTACTCAATATAGTTTTTATATTAAAGGTGAAGATTTTAATGTTGTGCTCGATAAAAAGACACGTTTTGAAGTTGTTCCTATTGAAACGTGGGGAAATCCTGAAGACATTGATGGTAATAAAGTTCTACCGCGGAAGCAAGGACAGGAGATAGTGATTGATCAAGATATAGAAAAGTTTAGATTCCTTCATATAACTGCTAAGAAAGGAGTTTTGTATATTAATAAAATGATTTTACCGTTATATATTGATGAGGTTGATGTATATTAAATTGATTAAATAAATGTTGAAGATAAATTGATTCTTGTTTTTACTGGAACAAATCACAAGACATTAAACATCAAAGAAACACAAGATTTTGAAGTTGTAAATATGATTGAAATTATATGTTGAACTTACCCGGGCATATCGATGAGTTATAATCTAGTTTTAGTACTATAACTCATATAATTCTCTATAAACAATAGAAACACCTGTTTTAAAGTTAATAAAATAAAAAAAATAAGGTGATGTACAGTGATGGCTTATACGTGTCCGTTTAAATCTTGTGGTGGACGTTCCTTTTCACTCGAGATCATTGCCACTTTACTGGTGAATTTAGAGGTGCTGCACACATAAATTGCAACTTGAAGTATAAAATTGAACAGAAAAACTACAAGCTTCCCATATTTTTTCATAATTTGCGAGGATACGATGCGCATCATATCTTTCAAAAACTTAAAAGTAAACACGGAAAAATTGATATTATACCAAACAATTCAGAACGGTATATTTC
>JAUKPT010003493.1:0-11995 GCA_032273505.1 Nanomia bijuga | reverse complement strand
ATGAGAGAACTACCAATCGATCCTGTGTAGTGGATACGTAACTTCTCTATCCAGATCCATGGTTTATTCTTATCCTCATCGCTAATTTGTAGATCTATGGTTTATCGTATGACTTAAAGTGCTTCGTCTGGTATAGGGTTCTTTGTTAGGTCTCTATAATCAGCTTGAATACAATACTCGTTAAGTTCTCTACGATGTTACCGCTGAGGCAAATTTTCGCTGACGCCATATAGCTGTTAATAAGGTAAATACTATGATAAATCCGCTGATATCTGTCCCATCACTAATGATATTAAGTAGTTCTGTGGTTAATGTTCTTGGTTACTAATTCCATACTCGATGTATGACTGCATTTTCTTTTCTATCCCAATTCTGACACCCTGTTAAGGGATGAACTAAAGAAGAAGACACCTTATTATTGTTGCCAACTTGTATCTTCATATGTAATAACTAGTCAGTCTTGGTTAGCCTGCGCTCACATGGTCGCGACGGACTCGACCCGGACCTCTATGTATAATAACAAACATAATGGGGGATAAGCCGCACAGAAGGGTAACAACTCTTGATGTTTGCATTTGTTTGTAGTTTGAAAATTATCTTATGAGGAAACTCCAATGTCTGCAGTTGTTTGCAATTTGAAAATAATGTTTAAAGAAATATCTGATGTTTGCACTTGTCTGTAGTTAATGAATAATCTTTTGAGGGAACTCTGATGTCTGTATTTGTTTACAGTTTATGAATAATCTTTCTAGAGAACTCTGATGTCTGTATTTTTAGCAGTTTATTAATAATACTTGTTTGCAGTTTCGAAATAATCTTTTGAGGAAACTCTGATATTTGCAGTTGTTTGTAGTTTGAAAATATTGTGATACTTTGATACTCTGATACTTTTATCGAGAGATACTTACTGCATGGGGGATACTGCATGGGGGACGCAGATGATGCCAGTCAAATAGTTTGGACATTTTGGCTATTTTGACCATTTTTTCTAAAATGCTTAAAAAAAGAATTTGGTCACACAGTTTTGACTAAGGTTCAATATTGTGAAAGAACGAGGTTTCTAGTGTAATTTGGCTGCTCTCTAGGTGCTTAAGAACAGCGTGATAAGTTGTGGCTAATTTTCAGGGTGGCTAATAATACCATGCTTACTTAAAACATGGATTGTGGTGTTGGTAGTGGCTATCTAAATATGATTTTTTATAATGTGCATGATATAGTTTCAGGCTACGTGATTAAGTGTGGCTAAAATTGACATACATGTGAAAAAATGTGGTTTTCCATGCTTAAATCACTGGAAAACCACTATGATTCACATAGTAAGTTATCATCACACATCAGAGGTTTAATATAAGGTTAACAAAGTGTTGGCTGTTGAGATAGTATGACTAATATTCCTTCAATTTGAATTTATGTGGCTAACAAGCTTCCCTTCCAAGTACCACTTTTTCTCATAACTCTAATATCATTTTAAGAAATTAGAAGTATAAGGGCTCTTGTTCCATGCTCTTCCTTATGGCAGAGGTGTGCACATGGAAGACGAACTTTGCCGGATTATGTGATAAATGTGGCTCATTTCCACACAAATAATCAAATAGATATTAACAAAAAATATGAAAAAATGTGGTTTTATTACTATTTTGGTCCATTTTTTCTGAAATACCACATTTTTTCACACACTACTTAAGATGTATGTGAAAGGGTCATACTAGATGGGTAAATTCAAGTTCCAGTGATAATTTCCCGAGTTACAATTTTCAAAGTGTGAATTTATGTGTCTAACAAGCTTCCCATTTTAAGATTTTAGAAATACAAGGGCTCTTGTTCCATGCTCTTCCCTATGGCAGAGGTGTGCACGTGGAATATGAACTTTGCTGGAATATGTGATAAAATGTGGCTCAGAAAGCTTGTGTGAGAATATGTGGCTCTCCTTTAAGGAGTTAAAGAGAAAGCATGCATAAATTAGCCACAATATATCACGATAGTAATTAGTTAATCAGGAGTTTTAAAAGTTAGAAACATTATACTCTGAATCATTTCACCTTGTCAATAATGCCATATCATTACTGTGAAAGTGTGTGGCTAATCTGCAAAAAATGACATATTTTTGACAAAAGTGCCTTGTGAGCCACATTATTTCGCACAAAATGCTTAAATATATATTCATGTGTTAGAACTAACAAAACTAACAAAGTATACAAAGTTTGCTATTTCTAAGAAAGAAACATTAAACTGATGACCAGTTTCTTTTTTACAGCCCATAAAATAAATATTAGGAAGAAAGCCACAAAATTTCACATTTCTAATCCCCAAACTCATCAAATCAAATCAAATCAAATCAATTTATTTCGCTGAAACATAATATGAGCGTAAAAAGAAAAGTTTACAAATGTAGAAAAAAGAAATAATGTTACATTTACAACACTGAAAATAATATTTAATAATCACATTGGCCAAGTATCCCAAAACGTTAGTATTCTGGAGTTCAAAATTGTTCAAAATAAAAGAAAATAACAATGCGTGATAGTTTGAGGCTCACTTGAAAAAAAGGTGTATAATTGTAAATATTAGCCACAAAAATTCACAATTAGGCGGAAGAAATTTTAGGGTATACAAAATCGCTATATCATTATCACATCCAAATATCTGGGATCGATTTTTCTTCAAATTGCACATGTCCAAACTATTTGACTGGCATCGTTTCTCAATTCACTGGTAGTAGATAATTAAGAGTAATTGTGTTGATTTTAACTCCTTTATTCTTTCTTTTAGAAAAAACTATTTATATCAGATTTATCAAAGAAACCATATAAAAAATTATCAAAGAAATTTAATGTATATTATTGGTAAGGACTTCATTTTGCGTTTTTACTTCTATTGCTTCTATATTTTAGTTGGCCCAAATCTTTCGTCTGCCCTAATTTTAGTCTCCAAGGTAAACTTATAAGGCTGAATAGATAAGGTACGAGCAAGAAAAGGATTATGCAGGATTGATTGATTGTTTGGTAATGTAGAGTAAACTTTCAATCATGATGGATCTTTTTTTCTTCTTTAGGAATCTACTTACAGTTGCAGTATTCTATGCTTTACCTGTCATTCAATTGGTTCTGACGTATCAACGCGTTGTCAACACGAGCGGGGATCAAGATATATGTTATTATAATTTCCTTTGTCAAAGACCTTATCATCTTTTAAGGTAAGTTATCTTCCTTCATATCGAAGTAATCATACGACGCAAGCATAATGCACAACTCCCCCCTTCTTTTTTTCAGTTTTTTTTTTAACTTTCGCACAATTTTTTTTATAAATCTGCTTCTCTTTTGACGCGATGTTTCATCATGTTCTTTTATTCTCTTTTAGTGCATTCAATAATGTATACAGTAACATTGGTTACATGATGCTTGGTATTCTCTTCGTTTTCCTTGTCATGAGAAGGTATAGTTCATTTCTCACATTTGAATTTGTTAGGTGACCATATAGGATGAAACAATATCACAAAAAATTAGATAATAATTCGCACGTCATTTTTGCCAGTTGATATAATCTGTTCTGTTATTATTTTTACTGATTATCTTATGATTTTATTTTAGGGATCGTTTGGGTAAACAAATATATGTAAAAGATCCAGAAAGAGCACAGGTACGATATTCATCGATATGAAATGCTGGAGAACAATTTCACCTTTAGGTTCATTTTATTGAGCCTTTTTTGGTAGGCAATCTCAGTTTTAATCTCATTTCTATGCTTTCCTTATCTTTCAGAAATATGGAATTCCAAGACATTATGGTATTCTGTATGCTATGGGTAAGTGTTTTTCTTCATTACTGAATGTAGTTACTGATTTGTAGTCTTGTAGTATGGTAGCAATAGGCGTGTTAATCTAAACAAATGATTTTTTAGGTACTGCGTTATTCATGGAAGGAGTCATGAGTGCATGTTATCATGTGTGTCCAAACTATTCCAATTTCCAATTTGGTATGTTAGCTTCGATATTTCTGAAGATTATTTTATTCGTGTGATTATATGAAATCTTTTCTCTTCTCCATGTCATCTTGCGCTTGGTTTTTACTTTATTTCTCTTTATGTTATATCTCAAAATATTTTTTCCTTTCTTCGTTTCAGATACTGCGTTCATGTACGTGATTGGAATCCTCGGTTGTCTGAGGTTGTACCAAACCCGTCACCACGATGTCTTTATCAATGGACATTTTGCGTATGCTGGGTTTGCAGCTGTTATCTTCACCTCGGTCATCGGTGTCGTAAGTGTTGTATTGCGATGTATTATGTTTTCTTTGATTGTTGATTTTTCTCAGAATATAGCTTTGTAGTGTCCCACCTGCTTTTTCTGTGTCATAACCTTATCGTAAATTAACTATAATGCAAATGTGTGTATTTAATAATATGGTTTAGACATATTAGCTTCCCCAATTCTTTATTTGTTTCGCCGCTATCTTGTTTCTTCACTTGTTATCCCTAGTTGTACCAGATTAAAGACTTTAACGAATTGTACTGAAGACATAGTATTAAAAATCTGTTTATTTACTAAATGCGATACTTTCTGTTATAGATCTTCCGTTCATGGCAGTTCTGGGTTATATTTCTTATACTGCATGTTGTCACATGCTTCTATTTATCTTGTCAAATATACTACATGGGACGAGTCAAAGCAGGTAATATTACTATCATCTGTATTTTTGATATAGATAACAACTTCCTCCTTTTCCCTATTCAAGACTGTCTGTCTACATAAAGTAAACCCAATTTCTGTGAGGGAAATTAGGTAGTCAGTTGATAAGTGACATTGGACAGCTTGAGCACGGCTGCCTTATCAAATAGAGCTGGATAGGAAGATAATAGTGGAGGTTTAAGAGAAATGTAAATTCCTAACCTCTTAATTGTTTTTAGCGTTCGCCTTTCATTGGCGTGGAGCTGGTACGAGATTTCGTTTTTGTGGCAAGCCATACTATAAAGTAAGTTCGTCTCTTTTGATGTGACCATTGATTGGTAACAATAGTACCTCCTTGTAAAAGAGTGATTGGAATTGCATTCATCTTATTAACTTTAACTATTCCGTTTCTGTTATTTTTAGGTTCGTTTTTGCTTAATGTTAGCATTTAATTGCATGAATATGGCTTTGTAAGTATTTTCTTCTTTGCGAAGATGATCGAATGTCAGTCGATATATTTCTTGAATATTTTCTCTTACTTTTCACACTTTTATAACACCCAAAAAAAGGATTTCAAAGCTAGAAGATGCACGATTCTTATTAGCAAAATGTTCAAAAATTCTGATTATATAATACGGGTAAAAGTGGGTGAGAGGTTTTGTGATGAAATTTTCCTGTCTCGTTTTTTAGATCCATTAATGGGCTGGTGAAGATCCCAAAAGATTTTGCTACATATTTACTTGGTATCATTATATGTAATGGTCTATTCTATGTAGTCTTCTACGTGATCATGAAAGTAAGTTTAGCATTTTTACTTCTGGTTTGCAACACTATTCTTACCAAGTTTAAAAGGGATGGATTTTAAACATCATGATGTAACTCCCCTACAACCTTCACAATCTCTGGTTTAGGTTTAAATTCAGCTAATAGAATATGATTATTGAGTCAATGACAACAGTTTCCTTCCGTTTTATTGGATAGAATTTAATTATTATTGTTTTTGTTGGATTTATTTATCTAAATATTAGTGTACTTTAATAATACCTTTTAGTTACGTAATAACGAAAAGATTCAATTGTTACCAATGGTGATGATATTATTGTCTTTGGTATCATGGAGTATCTCCATTACCTTCTTCGTCCAAGGGCTCACAGACTGGCAGGTATGAATAATTTACTGTTCATAGTAGAGTTATCATTTTGTGTATCTGGGACAATGACGTCAAAAAAGGGTTTATGTGTTTTGTCGTCTCAATCTTTTGTTAAAGATCATTTTTCAAATAATGGCTATACATGGTTTCATAATTAATTACAATTAGCAAAATTGATCTGTATTTTGACCTTAACAGAATCAACTATGATCGTGTGGATCGTAGCTTTGTTGTCATTGTAGTCATGATTATGATTTTCTACCGAGAAGTTGATGCAGGGTGGCCACTCGTACTGGGATATACTGAGATGTACTACGTGTGCTGGAATTACAAATGTACTGCTAAATGTACTGGAATTTGCTTGAATTTGGGTTATTTTGGATAGTAAACTACAAAATGTACTGGGGTTATGGATTTTCTACCGGGTGAGTAAAAAAAATCCGTAAGAATTTGACAGCAGATTACACCATGTTTTGATAATCGATTTTCATCAAACCTTTTTTCATCATATAGCAGAAAGGCTAACTTGAATGTCAGTGTATGATTTTTTTAAATCTATTCATTATTTACGCAGTTAAGGCCATTCCTGTGAAAAATCATTAGATGGAAATTGTCAAAAAATGGTGGAAAACCGGGCATTGGATGTTTTACTCGTGAAGTAGCACTTTTTTTGTTTTTCTATACGAAGCAACACTCAATAATATTACATCGGGTTTTGTTGTTTAAAAATACAACCTGAACAGTCAGGTTACATCTCAAATTGGTGATAACATCTCCAGGTAGATTTTGGTTCTCGGATTCTAGTGATTCATCCGTGTTTTTGACGAAGATCAATTCAAATGTCTTTATTCATTAAAGTCAAATAAATAAATAAATACTGACTATTTTTAAAGAATATTCAGCATTGTCACCGTTAACTCTTAAGAAACACTAAGTAAAGAGGCCCTCGATGACTTTTGAATGCACGCTTTGTTTAAACATATCTTAAAACGAATAATAGAAACAATACAAGCTGATTGAATTTGATACCCAGTTTTTCACCATATTTTGACAATTTTCTTCATGAAAATAGGCTTATCTCAGCAAATTATGAACGGTTTTAAAAAAAATCAGATACCAAAATTTAAGTTAGTCTTTCTGCTGCATAATGTTTTTAATTATCAGATCATGGTGTTATTTGTTGCCAAAGCTTTACGGGTTTTTTTTGGACTGGGATTCAAAAAATAAATACTGCAATGTACTAGGAAATTGCAAAAAACGTACTGTGATGTACTGGAAAATTGCAAAAAACGTACTGTGATGTACTGGGAAATTGCAAAAAATGTACTGTGATGTACAGGGATTTTGCAAAAAAAAAAAACGTACTGCGATGCACTAATATTTTGGAGAGAAAAGTTAGTGGCCACCTTGTGATGATTAACTTACATTTCTATGTCTTAAGTTATTATGCACTCAATTTGAGTGACGAAGAACGACATATTTGAATTGGAATTAACTTTTTCCAATCTTCTTTTTCAGTTGAGTCCTGCTCAATCACGGGAGGGGAATAAAGAATGTGAATTATTCAATTTCTACGATTATCATGATTTGTGGCATTTCTTATCAGCGACATCCATGTTCTTCACTTTTATGGTGAGTTTATTGTTTCCAACATACCCCACACCCTTGTAATACTTCTAGGAGCGCGGTAGGTCCTTCTCTTACAGTAATTAAAAAAATAGTTTTACTCAATAAGAAATTGATTTTGACCCTTTTGCTTAATCAGAAGTAAATCAACGTTTTCAGATTTATTTTTCACATGGTGTTTCAGAAAAGCAGAATTTAGCCAAGATTAGCATGCGTAAGGAAATAAATCTCCCTGAGCCGCCATGATTTTTTTTGATAAATTATGAGAATTCTTTGCAACGCTTGAATGTTTTTAATTTGACTTAAACAGATAAAATACTTTTTAGTGATGATCATCTTTGTTTCTTGTAACTGGATTTCATTTTTCTGGGACACAACCCGGTATTGTTTAATTGGTATGCATTTTTCTACTAGAATACTTAAGAATGGAAATAGTATGTCTGTCTTCTTTCAACACACTTCCATTTATGTAAGTTAAGCATTGTCGTTGAGAGATAATTACTGGATGGGGGACGCGGATGGTAGAGGCGAGTGTCATTACAAATGATGAACTCGACTTGAGCTCTAGCGAGGGCACAATACCTATCGACGGGTCGATCCATACCATGTGAGGGAAATTGGGAAATTGGGTAGTCAGTTGGTAGCTGACGCGACAGTAGGTGGGACTTAAGCCATTGCCTCGATTGCACACCGTTAATTGCGGTCTTTTTCCATATTCATTTACTTTTGTATTTACTTTTTTTTCTATCTTTACTTCAGGGTGTGTTGACGATCGATGATGATTTGGATTTCAAAGATCGAAGTACTATTGCTGTCTTTTAAAAAGATTCAGACAATATTTTAGCTCATTCGCAATTGTAAAAATAACTCCTAGTGTCCACTGAGCGTTTTATGTTGGATTTTAGCGACATAACTTATGCTATGACAAGTGTTATGTCGCAAAATCCTGGCATAAAATACTAAGTGGACACTAGGCTCGCTTCCACTATGACACGTGATCGAATGTATTGACAATTCAATCCAAATATGTATTACGCATAAATAAAAATCGACTTAGTCTTAAGCCGTTGGACGAGTGGAAGCGGTACAAACTATTCTTCCGATATTTTTATATGTGGTATTTGATGAAATTCGGAGATGATTAGATTTTTAAATAGGGTTGTTTCTGATTTGGAAATTGTTTGGATCTCATTGAGTTCTTATTAAACGGTATCAACACTGTTTTTATTAGATTATCTATGTAGTTTTCAGGTTAGAAGTAACTCTGTAGTTATATCATGGCTTTTAGAGAGTTATACTGAAATGTTGATAAATCTAGCATTTTTTGCTTTAAATTATGCAATATAAAAAATGTTAGATATTTGAATTAATACTTCAGAAATCTTTGCTTGGAGAAGGTGTCGCAAATAGCAGTGGAAAACCTTTGTGGATGACAAAATACAATTTATCATTTTCAGATAATTCCTTTCTTAAACAAATTGAACAAAATCAATTTCGTCGTGAACGGAAACGAAAAATCTGTTTCTTGCAGCGGAGATTTTTGACCTTAAGAAGTACCTAAAATTACAAGAAAGCATTAGTGCTAATTTTCAGGGAATTTGCTTAGAGTTATGAAAATGGTAGTTATATTTTCTAAATGTTTAAAATTTTACATTTTTTAAATTTTGTAATATTTTTTTCGTTTTGCTTTTTATTTCATTAGGTTGCTATTTTTCCTGGTGATGCTGGGTGATGTTCTAAAATTTCTTATATACATTTTCCAATTAGGTGTTTTTTTCAGATATTCAATTTTTCAATTTTTTTTTGAGAAATTAACGAATTTAGAATTAATCGATTGTTTAGGATTATAATTTTTTTTTTCGACTTTTGACCTTTGAGAACTATTAGAAATAGTAGTGAAATTTTATAAATATGTATTTAAAATACTATTTTTATATAAAATGATGAATATGTATTTGATGAATTTTTATCAAAATCTATATAGACAACATTTCTACTTTCATCGGAGAAATGACTGCGAAAGAAGTATGGCAAATAGTCATTTTTATATTTTTAGATTCCGAGTGCACTCAATCATAGTCGTCCGGATGCTTTTTGTAAGCAACTTCATGATGTTGCTTATTACAACAAGGGTAAATATTTTGACCTGAAACCCTAATTTCTTCCCAGACTGACATTTTTGCCAAATCTTATTTCTTTCTGGATTTTGCCGGCGTTGTTGGCGCGACCGCGGGTGTGGAACACCAGTTAAACACAAATGTCAAGTATTTTGAAATTTAAGGTAATTATTTTGGTATGAGATGATGGGCTTGTTTCTTCCTGTATTTTCAAAATCATTATTAATCCGAATCTTGCCAGCATATTTACCTTAGTGTTACTATGTCACATTCAAGCCTAGGTTGTGCGGCATCTCATAGTTTCTCTGCCTCGGAAGAGCTAGCAGCTGAATTCGCTTTCGCAAATATTTCTCCGATTGTAAAATAGTTAGTTTTTAGGATCTAGAAATGTCTAAAACAGTTAACGAGTTTTATTATTACATTTATTGTTTTCAAAAATTTGTTGTTCGTTTCATTTACTTCTTGATGGTAGATATTTTCACACTGTACTTCGTATTCAAATTTTCAAGGCGCATTTCACTTCATTTTAATTTCAGGACCAAATGTGCCGAAGAGCGAATTTTTAGTGCATTTCAATTTTGATTTTATGGTGGAACCTTTACAATCCATGCTCTGATAACTTCATGACACAAAATTTAACAAATCAAGGAATCGGCTTTTAATCAAATTAGACTTCCTTTACAAGATAAAGCCAGTTGATAAAAATTTATTAAACATTTAAACATTGTGAAAATTCTGCCATCATAAGAATCAATTTTGTCTATTTCCCCCTTTCCAGTATTTGGTTGGGTTTTATTATTTTTTGATAATTTAGCAAATTTCTAATGAATTATTAACTTATAAATAGAATAGAAATTTTCTTTGAGAGAATCGATTTTTTTTATTTTGATTACTTATATTAAAACGTACAGGCTAGCGCCGATGTAAGTTTGTGGTGGTCTTGTTTAGATTGGTAGTAAGATAGGGACATTTCATAATAAATAAGGTAACACGACACATATTCTCACATATTTCTCACATATTTCTCTTCCGCGAAATTATGAAAGAAGGTCCTGGGTACGAGATATCAGGGCAAGTGACGGGGATTTTGATATACTCAATTCTTGTGACGAAAGACTTGCTGAAACTCTTCAAAAAAAATAGATAATGGTTTATCAAAGACGTTTTCGCAATAAATGATGCCATATTGGATTTCCTAAATAAACTCTTATAAATTCTCAAGTCATGCAGCACTAACCTTGATATACTGAAATAAATAACTGGGTAATTAACAGTAATTAAGGGTAATTAGAGTTTTAAACATAAAATCATGAATTACCCTTAATTAGTATTAATTACCTTTTAATTAGCACTCCTTTTTAATCATTTCTGTTATTATGATACTTTAACTTCAGATCAATTAGAACATTTAGAATTAGACTTTCTAATCATGATTTTACGTTTACGTTTACGCTTACGTGTCTCCGCGTTAGGGTGTCGTATTCGGCAAACCTGTAACTCACGGGAGATATTTACAAGTGTTTCCGTAAGAAAAACTTGAGAAAGGGGTCGGCAAAGTCGCCGGCGCCGCCGGCAGGCACCACTCCATTTTTTCGGGCAAGTCACTCATCAAATACAATTTTTCTTATTTCATGTCATTGGCTTCTCGCCTACAAGAAGAATAAAAAACGCTTCTTTCCTTGTACAGTGCAGACCTTTTCTCCTTTATACGTAGACAATTTTCAAACTAAACATTATAAATATCGGTCTGATTTATAAAATTATTAGGTCTCTTTAGACTAAGACTAGTTTTATTGAAACTAGAAAACAGCTTCCGTGTAAGGCAAAATACGCCGACAGTTGCTCACCGACAGTTTCTCACCCGATAGTTTCTCACCCGACAGTTACTCACCTGACAGAAGGGAATGATATGGAATAAAATTGATAACCTTTCGTATACTATGATTTAATGACTTTTGGTAGAAGAAAAACTCGAAAAGTTGAGTGACTTTATTAATATAAGCACTCATCAACTCATTAACGAGGTACGATTCTAACAAAACTGCTTTGATGATGAATTGGGAATTGGTGCAATAGTGCAAGAGTGTATCATAACTTAACCTGAATCATTATCTGTTATTAAATTGAGTTCATCAAAACCTTCCTTTTGTAGTCTGTTGGTAACTGGAATAATTTTAAGAGCTGAAGATTATTTTTAACGCTGAGTTAAATCCGAGAGTAAATTTCTTTGGGCGCGGCGTCAATTCGAAAAAAAAACCTCTCTTATGTAGTCTTAACACCTGTGGTACTAAAAAGTGAAACAACTGAAACAATTCAAAGAAACTTATCTCACGTACGAAATTTTTGTTTAAGCATTTAATTAAGGGTTATAAATCTACATGACACTAAAACGGATCAAAAGATTGTTAAAATTTTGGGAGGTTTGGGGATATTTACGGT
>JAUKPT010003492.1:0-11996 GCA_032273505.1 Nanomia bijuga | reverse complement strand
TATACATTACAATCGAGCGATAAATACATTTACCATAATGCTTTGCGAAATCGAAAAGTGACGGGAAAGGTCTATTGCTATTTCCGAGATTACTTTTGAACAAACAAACAAGAAATTGACAAGAAAAAAGAATTGACAGAAGTATATTACTCTTAACATTTCATAGAAATGCAGGTCTACTGACCCATTTTAGTAGTCCGCCCTATCCATGTTTTACATGCTTGTTTGAAAACCTAGTTAAACAACTTAGAGGTGATTTGGAGTTTGTTTAGAAAAGTATTCACCCTTTATATAAGGATACCCCTAATATATACAGGTTGAAGCGAGGGAGTAAATGATCGAGTAAATATGCTGGATGAGCTAATTTGGGGTCCTAAAAGCCAAATATCATTATATTCAAAATAGATTTCTATTTTTGGCGAATGCATAACTCTTTCATGTAAAATTAGTTGAAAATCTAAAAAAAGAATTGATTTCGATACCTATGATGTCACGCCGCAAAATGTCTTTTGGAAGGTAAGGAGGTATACGCGTTAATAAGTGTTTCGAAAATTAATTGTTTTTGTTACGCAATTTCAATCCTTACATCATTCCACATATAAAAATCAGAAAAGGAAATTGGGGTCCCCGGCCAAAATTCCACTAGAATGATCAAAACAGTAAAATTTGATGGCGCCATGCCGTTATAGAAGGTAAAACATTATTTGAAAATGTGATGGCAATAAAAAAATCGGGGTATTTCCACCATCTTTTACTACAAAATGCCAAGATTTTAGCCTGTCTTGATGTGATTACTCATGTTGTACTTGTACAGTGCCCATAATTATTCACCAGAGAGAATTTGATAACTTGTTAATACTTAATGCATCTGCACGTGAATAATTAACAAAGTCTTGTAAATGTTTTAATATACTTTGATGCATTAAATACATTCCACATGGTGATTAATAAGTCGTTATTTTTGCTAAAATTTTCTATTTCTTATAACACAATGCAGTAGATGGTATGCCATTCCCTTATTAACTTTACAATGCGCACAAACTATGCGCATTGAAAAACACGTACACCTCTTTTTGAGAGTATATATTTACATAAATTTATGAAGGTTTATTCAAAACTAAGGAAAAAAAGTAAAAGAAAATAAGAGGGATTTTTCATACCTTGATACTCGATTTTTCCGTGTTTAAAAGGCTTTTTTGCTTCGCGGGGTCACTTTGACCTCCCAGTCTGGATAGGGCTAATGTATTATATCGAACCACATTGTACTTTGGTGGTCAGAAATCTGACATTAACCTAAAAGAGTTTTATTGTCAGTGTTTTGCTTATGAATATTTCCTGCGTAATCAAGGCCAGCCAATTCCTCGATGTGAAGCGCCCTCGCGTCAGCACCGACCAACTATGGACTACATCTTGATAAGATACGCAGCTATGATAGACCATGTGGGTTGGTAAAACCATATCAAGAGAATCCGCGAGGCTCACCTCTCGACCTTTGATGATGATGATGATTAAAGTACCTCTGATGTCAGAAGATATGCGACTCCTCGTAATGATGATGCGATAATAGATGTCAGTTTGCCTGAGATCCCTTCATGTGTTTTCCTACTAGCAGATGGTCGTGAGTGCTCCTTATGCAGCATTTAATTTTTTAACAACACCACATCGAAGGTGCATTTCAATTGTAGGCTCCAGAGATTACCCGATATTTTTTAAAGAATAGACACAGGGGTACAAAGGGAACCTATCATTCAAAGGGAACTTTCATATTTTTGAAGAAATTACAAACAAGTCATATATAAATATTGAAACCTTTTTGTTTTTGTAACAAAATCCAAAGAATAAAAGTGAACATTTTGTAATGTAACTAGCAAATTTTCTGGAAATAATGTTATTTTCTACTTCTTAAATAAGTATATATTATTAAAGGGAGAATCCTTCCTCGAACTTGGTATTAATTTCAGCTGAAATGCGATATTTATTCGATTGGATACATGGTTATGAATAGAACCTCTCTATATAGATAGATAGATGGAGAGACAACTGGAGAGATAATATAGACAAGCTAAATAATAATAGACAAGTTAAGCGAGAATTATTTGAAACTTGGCATGCTGATAAAGAATGTCAAAAAAATCTGGTACATTTTACGTCTTCTATTTAACTATAGTATTATTGCCAATATACGTCATGTGATTTTTGCCTACTTGGCAATACTATCCTTCAAATAATCAGAATTATTTTCAGCTAGTTTTGTACAACGTTATTCAACAATTGGAAGAGAGATTCTTCACAATCTCGTTTAATTTCATATCAAAGATATAAGGAAACCTTGTCATTTTCGTATTCAGAATATAACGAGGTTGCTGAGAACGATTACATGTTTACTTAGGACTTTAGGTTGAAATCATTCATTTTTTCATATGTTGTTCATCTCATGTTTTTCATGTTAACTAACCAGTGTTAGTTTGGCTTAACAAAATTATCTTACCGATCTACAAATCACCTGAATGATAGATTTAGTATTCTAAAAAAATAAATCGATTACAATCTGGCAGGAAGTAGATATAATAAGGCCCAATATCCCGTATATAAAGTAGCTAGCATATTTCAATTAAAAATCGATATCTAAATGCAGAAAAGTCATTAACAATAGGATGAAATTGGATATTTATGATAGTTTTAGATATTTGAGACATATCTGAGTACAATTCCCATTTGTCCATGGCTATTATAAGAACCAATTCCCCTCTTTTGGACCCGAATTGGGCCTAAAATAGTATATTTCAATTAAAATCGATATTTAGATTAAGAAAAGTAATTAAGATAGTATGAAATTGCTTCTATTACTGAGTACTAACATAATTAGAATATGCTACTTTAGGCCCAGGTTGGGCTTAAAACGGGGGATTGGGCCCTATTATCATAAAATATCTTTTAAGGTTTTCATTTAAATATACTACTGTAAATCCTCGATTAAGCGCCGCGGCGCTCATTCAAAATTTATTTTCGTCGAGACACTTAATCGAGAGCGGCGTTTATTCGAGGGTAGCCTTATTTAAAAAAAAAGGTTTGAACAAAAAAATATATTTATCTATAAAAATCTAGCAAATATCTAAATCTTTATCCTTGCCTCCATCCTAGAAACTAAATAAATCCATTTTGAGTAAAGAATGAAATATAACATAATAGCATTTCCTTTATAGACGAGGCGCTTAATCAAAGGCGTCGCTTATTTAAAAGAAAGTCGAGGGTGGCGATTAATCGAGGATTTACGGTATTTTAGACCCGGGTTGTGCCCAAAATGGGGGAGATTGGGCCCTATAATAGCCATGGACAAATGTTTATTATGATCATTTTTTTTTATAAAATTTTTATTTACAAACATTGACAAATACAAATACAAAGCCATTGGGATAACACTATATTTGATATACACAAAATATGACCCACATATCTCAAACTAATATTCAGATTCAATTTTACCATGTGTTTTCTCTCAATTCGTTCTCATTGAATATTCAACTACCAAGAAAAACGTTCCACATTTGTTATTCAATTAAACAAATGTATATTTTGAATTATAAAGATGAAATATGAAATTCCTGGAAAAAACCTTTTTAGAAGAAATTTGAATTTGATAAGTGTCAGCGTTGAACGTTTCTTCGAAAAATCATATGTTTATTTGATCAAAACGACATGTTTTTTCTCTAATGGTAAGAAAGTGATTTCAAAAGAATCATGACAAGTGGATGGATGTCATTCTAAAGTTTAACTTTTTGTTGTCACTTAAGGCATACGATTTGCCGTTATACACCATTGGGGTTTGGTATATGTTCAAATCAAAAAGTTTGGATTCCGTGTATAAGATGAAAAACTGTTTGTAAAATCAATATCCGGACATAAAAATATCTATTGCATATGTTTGGAGGGCCATTACATCTGTTAATGAAACCTTGGATTTCTTTCTCACGAACTTATTCTATCTTTATTCGCAGACACAAAATTCGCCGAGAAAGAAATTATAATGTTATCAATATCTCACCAGGGACGCGTAACAGGGGTAATAAACATTATTACAACTTAACCCTCTGGGAACTAAGACAAAGAGGTCAAACTCTTCATGTTCGCGCAAAATTAGAGGGATTATTAACCGACAGTTCGTCTGTCAGTCTGCATACATGATACTTAAAACTATTGTAAAATTTCAAATCTGTTTGGAAAATTAAGGCGACTTAATGACTAAGTAAAAGTTGAAGAGAATGAATGATAGTGAATAGCCCATGTCGAATTGAAAGATCACAGACTACTCTAGAACTAACGGGCGTTCAACTCGGTGTTCACGTGATATTATCTTAGGCCAGTTTTTATTGTATTACTTCTTTTAAATCCATTGACTCTCTTTATTTTATGTATTGATTATGGCTTAATAAGTAAAAAAGTGATAGCAAAAATGGGGGTTATTGGCTACCGTATGAGTGAATAAATCAGTTTAATAAAGGAATCAATAAATGAGTGAATAAAATATATGAACAAATTAGTGAATACATGAATTAACAAACGAACAAATGAATGAATAAATTAGTGAATAAATGAGTGAAACACCAACGGAACAGGAGCTTATCGAAAAAGACCAATAAGTGACGTCAAAAGGTCCCATAAAAGGATAAAAGTTTAAATATTATCTCATTCACGGAGCTCAACTAAGAGTATCACGAAAGAGTGTACGCAAGTGCACACAACAAGTATTAATCACGTCATGGCTTACTTAATGTTACACGGCCTGATTCTTTTCAGTTAAGGTATTTCTCATAAAGGTTTTAACGTAAAAAATCGTGAGCACGTAGTTACGATCAAAAGAAAATATTTCGAAACATAATCGGAGAAAATGAAAAAGAAATTGATGTTAAAATGAACAATTCTTGATTTTCATTAAATCCTATCAAATTCCTCGTTCTAATACACTTGAAGCTTTCGGGAAAAGATAGCAATAAAGATATGATCACCATTAATCCACGTGCTGAGTCTTGTAGTAAAAGATTAATTTCTCAAGGACTTATTGAAGAAAGAAGTTGAAGTTTAAATCATAGCTAAGGTCAGGCTAAGTTTCGACTACAGACAATAGAGCTTAAAATAACTTAATAACTATAGAAATCTGATCATTAATAAAATTGTCGTTTAACTAGAAGGCAATCATCAAAATCTTTTGAATAACTTTGCTTGCCTTGAACTTACTTTCTCATACATCGTATTTAGTTAACAATTCAATTAGATTAGCACCCATACAGTGTATATGAAATTTAGTTATCAATATGCATGTATTCTAAAAAATCTTTATGTATATAAGAATAAGTATCCACTAAAGCACTTTTGACAGAACTCGATTTCGTGCATACTCAATTTGTGCTATATGTAATTACTTTAGCCATGTAGATAATACGAATATGATATAGCAATTTAAAATCTTGCGTGGACTTACTTTTAATCGGTATTTTATTGCTCTGAAAGTTTTTTCGCAGTATATGTTTACCCATAACTTTGCATCACACTAATTCGATTAATGTAATGCAAAATTGGGTCGTTTTTTACATTTCCTTCTTTATCTCAGCCATTTATTGGTCTATGGTTTCCTAATTTTGCACAGTGTGAGATACGATTGACATCATTCCGCATAAGCAAAGTGAATTGAATTGTATAACTGAGGAACAATCTGTTTTTAGGGGTATCTGAAAACCCCCTTTGCTATATTGCATTTTTTCTGAACCTGCAAGACAAAACATCTTTTTGATAAGTTGACTTAGGTTTGAAATATCGAAACAAACTGTGACCTCGAAGTACCTAAACTGAAAAGTGTTTAGCAAAGAATCAGGCTGTGTAACATTAAGTAAGCCATGATCACGTTAGATTGTACTCAAGTATACACAACAAGAATACATCATGTAAGAGTGCACATAAGTGCACACAGCATGAAGAAATTACGCAAGAGTCGGTTATCTAGTAGATATGACTTCTCAAACCCGAAATTATTTTATGTTATGAACAAATGAATGAACAAAGTGAGTGAATAAATGAATGAACAAATGAGTGGATAAATGAATGAAAAAATGAGTGGATAAATTCACGAACAAATGAATGAACAAATGAATAAAAAAATGATTGAACAAATGGGTGAATAAATGAATGAACAAATAAGTGAAAAAATGAGTAAATAAGTAATTGAAAAATTCGTGAATTCGTAAATGAACAAATGAATAAATAAATGAATAAACAAATGAATAAGCAGATGAGGTAATAAATGAATGAGCAAATTATTGAACAAAAGAGTGAAAAAATGAGTGAACAAATAATTGCACACATGAATGAACAAATTAAAAACAAATGAGTGAATTAATAAATGAACAAAAGATTGGATAAATTAATGAACTTAAGAATATACAATTGAATGAACAAAGGAAAAAACAAATGAGTAAATAGACAAATGAATAAATGAATGGATGTTTATTTGAGTGAATGAATAAGCGAAAGAATGGTATGAAAAAATGAGTACTACTATATCACCCGGACAGAAAAAGTCAAATCCTTTAGAAAAATATACGTATGTCATCCTTCAAATCACGATATGATAAATGATTGAACAACTGAGCGACGCTAATTAATTACTTTTGCGCCCGAATGCTGTTCACGTGGGAACATAAGTAGCTTAGATATTGTCAGGGGAGTCAATCAGTTAAAGAACGATGCAGGTCTGCAAGTCCATCATGTGAAGAAAACTCTTGTACACTTGAGTAAAGACACACTTTGCACGGTTGTCAATAATCTAATAAATATTGAGTGCTATTTGCAATATACAACGAAGCTGAGTTGGATAATAGATTTATCACACACATACAAAATATTTCGATAAAATATAAAAATATTTTGTTTACATAATTTCTCAAAGTTTTTTTCTTATTCTTAAAAATATTTGTTGTATGAAAATCTAACAATGAAATTGATCGTTTTATTGATTAACGATATTAATGGCTGTTAAGAGAATTCAACGTAGCAACGCAAGAGGTTTTATTAAATTAGGAGATTTTCAAAAAACAAATGAATCAAATGCATGAAAATTCACAGAAGTAATAGAAATTCTTAAAATTATGGTAATATCGAACGTTTGTGACGTCATAAACGTACGATATTGCGATACGATATTGATTATTATCACACTTTCTATATACGATAATAATCAATATCGTACGGCAATATCGTAAGTTTATAACGTTACAAACGTTCGATATTGCCATGCAGTGAATTTTTAGAATTTCTTTTACTTCTGTGAATTTAATTATCGTGCATTTGATTCATTTTTTTTTTTCTAATGTAATAAAACCTCGTGCGTTGCTATGTTGAATTCCCTTAACAGTCATTATAGTGGGCTTGCTTAGTGCTTTGACCCTGCGAATTGTCAGAACAGGCTGAATACTTGTACCATCAGAGTTAAGGATAAAATAAAACAAATTTTGCGCTGGGGGAATTTTTTTTGACAAGAATCTCATTAATTATTCATGATATATATTTTTGGTAAACACTACAACAAATAAACTAAGAGCCAAAATATATTCTAAAAAGTGACGAACTTATGCTAATACAAAAAAAGAAATACAAACTTTTTTAATCAGATATTATCATTAACTTCATAATTAGCTTTATTTACCATTTTCTTATTAATTATTCATGTAAAATGAATTTTTATCATTTTGCTATTTCTGGTGACACATGGGCTAATAATGAATTGAATGAAAAAAACTGGAATAATTCAAATAGTAGCCAGTCAGCCAGCCAGCCAGATGCAATAATGGTCCAAGCCAATATAAATTATTAATTATTAAAATGAGAATTCATTCTAAATACCAAATTCTAGCTTTTGCCTTGAAAATTTATATATAAATTAACTTGGAAAAAATCCTTTCACGAATTGCATCAGAGATATTTAAGGTAATCTAACTTGATTTAGACCATTTGTATCATACTGAAAACAAAAATGATTGACGAACAAACAAGACATTTATTTTCATCAACTTAATGTTTAGAAATAGAGCTGAGAATTGAATCACTCATCAGAAACTGTGAACACTTTTCATGGAAATCACTGCGTTTCAAAAAAAATATCACGGAAACAATATCATTTTCGGAAATCACGTTTACATTTTTGAGAAAAGTGATTCAACCCTCTTAACAAAAATAATCTAAACAAGTTTAAACATTCCTTTAGTATCCGAAAAAATAGTTGAAATCAAATGATTTGAATTTATAACCCCATGTATAAACATCGTATTTGACATTTACAAAACGGTATACATTGATAATCTGATAAAGCGCAGTGACATTTGTTGCATTTCGAATTTGCACAAGATGCAACCTGGCATAGTTGGTAAAAATAATTGTTATCAGAGACTCAACTCCACTTAGTAGGATCAGGCCCGTTCTCTACGCATGGGTGGAACACCCAACAAGCTTCATAAGCAGCTCGCTTGCCACTAGAGGTGGTATTAGTCGTAAATCTGTGTCATGTTCAATATTGCTATAGTAGACATAAATTACCAAATGTTGAAGCTGGAAAGTTACGTCGTAGAATTGGGCTAAGCTCAATTATGATAGCAGATAGTCCGACAGAATCTTTTGGCTTATTGCATTTGTTGAAACGCTGTAGAAGATTTAGACCTATGATATAGATTTTTAGAGTCGGGTGACAAAGATTAAAAGAAATTAAATAGTTCATTATTGAATAAGGTAGTTGTTTGTTCTCTTCTGTATGTTATAGCAGATTTAAATTTCGTCATAAATGGTAATCAACCTTGGATCTGAATTATAGAGGAATTCTTTTATGCTGACTTTTCCTCACCAGGTAAAATCAAATGATTTAAAGTTATTTTTTTCTTTAAATATAATCTCTCATAAATGTCTGTAATTGACTAGTACCAAGTGTGTTATTGATAACACACAACTCGTTTAACTCAAAAGTGTTCGACGAAAACCTTTTCTTACAACAGCAATCTAATCTTTCTTAACACTAGGATTATCCTCGTTATATTTGTCAGTTTTAATCTCTGAACTTTCTATAAATTCCTTGAACCCTCGCAACATTTTGCAGAGCTCGGGTCCACACAATTCCCATCTTACTAAACCAGAATTTGCTCTGTTGACTAGATTTGTAGCACCACTTATAGAATTAACATATTTATTGTTAAGATGATAATACTTTCAATCAAAACAGCAACATGGCGAGATTTATTTGAGTTGAGATGATTATTTACACAAACCAGTCTCTTTTTGTTAATAATTTTACGGGGGATAAATCAATTATGGAATTACGATGCATGGCATTATATATTTATGACATTCAGTGAAAAATATCCACCTCGGCTTTGCCTCGGTAGATATTAGTATTATGCCATGCATCGTCATGTCATAATTGCTTATCGTCACTTGCAATTGTACCCCAAATCTTCTCAAAAAATATGAGCTGTATGCTCAAACGTCATTAATTACGTCAAAATCTGAATACATAACGGTTTCCCGCCACATACATTTTCAAGTTGTCCTTTTAATATCATTTTGCCTCATGTATAGTATACATGTCAGGCGTTTATTTCCTTTGTTGTTTTCTCATGCTGTATTGTATAGATCTTAAGGTTAAATAGCTCTCAAAATTGCTCATCAAAAAGCCAACTTATTCTTAGAATTACAAGCTCGATGACTTTAAGCATTAGATTATCAAAGACTACTTGATTAGTGGTTATTTCTATTAATAAGATTCAACAGACGTAAGAGATTTTTGGAAACATTCCAAACTATTAGGGACTTTTGTTTACTTTAGTGCTAGAAACGTGCCTTGCTGGACATACCATCTAGAAAAGTTAATCCAAACAAAAAGCTCGTACTCTCTATTCTCATCGTTGCTTGTGACGACTTTTTTTATTTACGCAGTCAAGTATCATAAAGTCTTTTCTATCAATTCTAAGAAGTTTGGAAAAAAAAATTTATATTTTAAAATTATATTCAAAATTGATTATCTGTTTACCGTCAAATAGGCAAAACACCAAACGCCCAATGCGTAAATTTAAGTTCAATTTTGCTAAATGCGCAAAAGGAAATTGTTCATTAATCTATCACTTTACCTTCATTTTTCACAAACGGTATGCAAGGCTTGCACCCCCTTTCTTTAAGGGGACTGGGTGGATAATTTCGTGTTTGGAAAATGTTAGGAAAAGCAAATTTTCCAACGTTTTCCAATTTTCTGATTTCAATTGTCACCTAATACTCAACACCCTTTATTTTTTGACTATTTTGATATGAAAATTATGTGATTTGGGAATTTATGTTTTTAGGTCTGTCTTAGTCTGTTTTCATATCAAAACAAAATGGAAATGAAAACATATTTTATGACATGCCTAAGGAGGGGGTTGGCCAGAATTTGGAAAAGGGGGAAGCATGATAATAAAGGTGAAGGGCAGGGTGTTAAGACTACCGAATGAATGTATCCCTCAAAATGGCGGTTTTTAATAATATCATCATATGAGCACGAAAATGTATTTAACAAATATCTATGAACGCTATTTGCATGCTCAGGAATTCCAAAGGTGAAATTTGGTGATTTTCCCAATATTTTGGACCAATATACAGGGTGCTGTTTGCAAAATTTCAAGGTACAAAAACAGATAAAAATGACGAAAAATTGTGTTTAGACCCAAAAAATCGACATTTAAGTTATGAAAAGTGGGGCATTTTATAAGTGTGCAATATTAACAATTAAGTGAAATTCCAAGGGCAATTGTTACAGGAATAATTTGGTATAATGTTCAACCTCCCTTATATAGTCTAGACTATTGAATAGACGACCATGAACGTTAATTGTTCCCCCGAATAAATATACACCATGGACACGCTTATTTGAGCGAGGACGCTTATCAATTTCTGTAAAAAACAAAAACAAAATCCAATAAAATCCAACAAATCCAACAAAATCAACAAAATATTCAACAAAATTTTAATGGCGGACGCTTATTACAAGCTGGACGATTAGTTTGAACAAATTTTCCAGGGTGGACTTTTATTCCATCCTGATCATCTATTTGATAGTCGAGAGTAGTCTAATACATTTACCACTCTTAACCATTTCTTATAATCTACTATGTGAGAAAATTAACCATACTTCTAAATGACTGCCTAAAGGAACATATTGTAAGCTTAAACTAATATGGAAACTGGTTATAAATTTTTTCTGAAAAGGTGGTCAGTACCATTAACGAGGTACTATTCTAACAAAACTGCTCTGATGTGAATTGGTAATTACCGTTTGTGCAAGAGGAGTGTATCATAATTTAACATCTGCTTTGAAATTTAGTTTAACAAAACCTCCCTTTTGTAATCTATCCAACCGCCCTTCTGTAGTTTTTAAAGAGTTTAGCTTTTACGACATACTTAAATAATACGTGCATGTGTAGTATGAATTATTAGAATAAGACCATAGCAATTTTATACGATGATACAACGCTGTTGCATAAATATTCGTCAAAAAAGGATATCGCCATTCTGTAGTCTATGACAAATATAGTGCTCATGAGAATTCTGTTAATTTAGATATAAGACTTGCTAGAAAATAAAAAACTGTTAGTAACGGGAATAAGATTAAGGGCTGAAGATTATTTTTTACGCTAGGTTAAATCCAAGAACGAATTTCTCTAGGCGTAGCGTGACTTCGAAAAACACCCTCCCTTCTATAGTTTAAACACATGTAAAGAATATTTTCTTCTCCTTCATTTTGTGAATGGAATTTTTTATTTAAAACAATTATGTCTCATTAAAATGCTTGTTAATATCTACAATTTGAAAGAGAATTAGCTATACCATGATTCGTTGATATCGGTCAGATGGACAACATTCTGGTTCTTGTCACTTTAAAAAAAATGAAATCCTTCATTTTTCTCCTTTTGCACAGTGGTTCTAGATAGTATGGA
>JAUKPT010003491.1:0-11997 GCA_032273505.1 Nanomia bijuga | reverse complement strand
TTCATATTCAACTTATTTCTCGAGATAATTAACATTCGGCTGTAACATATCAGGCCTTGTCTATAGCTGGCCATGATCCCTCACCACCTGGCAATAAAGATATTGCTTATTGAGAGAATTATGATACAAACAATATTTTCAAAATGGCTGACATCAGCTATTATGATCATTTAGTGAAAAAATCTGTTTCAAATCAAAATGATCAAGATCCTAGTATACAGGAAACAAATATAAGTTGGCGGGTAAGATGCAAATTCACACGTTGAGAAAAATTGCTAAATACGATGATAGAATATGATAAAGGCAGGTGCGATAATGTAAACACAAAACGATATATTTGTATAACGATGCATCATACTTATCCTATCCCAAAATAGGAATCTTACCACTACATCACACCAACTAAATAATAAAGATGATTTATGATCATACAAAAAATGTCAACACATCATCCAAGATGGCTGACATCTGGTATTGGTGCTCACCTGCTGCAGTTTCCATGACAATAGTGTAATGATAATAGAATCACGATACAAATATTGCTTGCGCAGAATTTGATTTTTGCTAAAGTGGATGTCATTATGTGACCCTTCAATCAAAACCCTTTTTGAATGCTGTTATTTGGATTGATTGAGTTGATAAGCGCATGTTGGTTCAATGTAGGGGTAGAGTAGGGGAGGGGGTAGAGTTACCAGATATGACAAGAGATACATAAATTGGATTATTGAAACTCAAAATATCACTTTTTAAGTGTCTTAATTAGTTTCTTATCAATATGCCTTTAAAAATGAAATGAATGAGGTAAAAAAATGCCATGAAGAAATAAAGATCGAAATAGGAGATATATAGTGGAAAAGTATTGAATATAGATTGAATACAATGAAATAGAATTAGCTATGTCATTTGGCCAATAATTTGTCCAATTTCATGACGGCTAAATCTTGAATAGTAGAGAGCATTGTTTCGTTATAGTATGTAGCCAGTAATCATCTTGAACCTATCTTCAACTCAGAGCCTTTTATCTGAAGCACGCGAATTGCACAACATGTCTGCATGTTAAAGAACACCCATTCTTTCATATTCTGTACAAGTATGAGAGCAGCGACTCTGAGTCACTGAGAAGTCTAACTGAACTGAAATTGCAGACAGAGAGTGTCAAGTGAAGACCCTTAGAAATCACTTTAAAACTTATTTTCTTGGTCTTCTCTTATTGTCGTTGACTTGCATCATTATTCTTCGATTTGCTGCATGTAATTCTCAGAAAATAAGAAAAAGTGAGAAGAGAAAAATGGATCACATTGAGTTTTAGAAAACATGCGCAGAACTATGGATAAATACGGAAGCCCGTTTCGGATCCTTTTCGAATCCAAATCTTTCAGTCACAATTACTCTCTACTGTGATTACATAATCAGCGTTTACTCGAGACTTAAACTTGTCACCTAAGTGTTCTGATTAACACACTGCACTGCTTGCGCACCATTTTCAATGCAGATGGTGGGAAGGGGACGACCCTGGGTTAATTGCTCCAGAAAAAAAAAAATGGGCAAAAAATAGGTAAGAAAAAGGTATATATTTCCAGACTCATTAATAAGTAATTAAGAAGAGTCTAGTTTCGAGATCCTAATTATTTGATGAAAAAAAGGTTTGAAATGCTGGTTTTTATGTTTTTTTAAGAAGCTGTTATTAAAGTGAATCTAATTTTTTTAAATAATTTTTCAAAATATTTGATGTATAAATTGGGTAAAAAAAATCTTAAAATAATTTTCGAAAAATTTATTCTGAGAATAATGGCCTAAAAATGTGCAAAATTATTTAGGCAAAAGGTATTTTGATTTATTAAAAGAAGAAAAGAAAGCGAGTCCTACATACGCATACAGAATTGAATATACAAAAGAAAGATTTACATACCGGCAAATTCCAACGGGTCCTAATCATGATGTAGTACCAAATATTTTTGATTTAATAAATATTATTTTTTTTTATATTTGTTCATACAAATCCCTACAATCCAAAGAAAAACAAAACAATTAAGTGATTAATAAAAAAAAAAATGTGATAATGAATATTTTTTGTATATATAAGTAAAGAAAAAAAAATACTCCCAAATTTTTTTTTTAATGCCTGGGACGCAAAAACTTTGTTTATAGCGGGTCGTTTGCATATGCGACTGTACTTACATTCGGTATGTGAAAACCCAATCATGCATGGCGAAACGACTTCAATAATCAGCCATGCATGAAATGTTCCAAATGTTTTAACTTTGTTCGTATGGATTAATTAGGAAAAAAAATAAGAAAAAAAATTTTTGTTTGTCAAAATTTTAAACTAGAAATTAAATCAATTGTATTGTTAATTGGCTGTATTGTTATTATTAAAGAGATAAATTTTTTTTTAAATGGAATAATATTTTTGTTTTTTTGTTTTGTTTTTCTAGTGTAATAAACATTTATAGATAGAATGCGATTTAATTGGTTTAAATTCAAAGAGTACGGCAAAGCTTAATTTAAGAAGCTTGAAGTTAGTTTCCACTTTTCTTTTTTCAATTCTTCTTATATATTTGTTGAATTAAAGTGAATACATTTAGAACAATTTTGGGACCTTAAAATTTAGTGTAAGCAAGGGTGCGTAAAATGGTTATAATGGTTATCATTTAATTTCCCAGGCTGTGTTATATAGTATATATCTTTCTCGTGTGGCCTTTGAATTATCGTTTTACTTGGTGTTATACGCAAGCGTTCATTCACACCCGTTTGACTGGAAACAACTTTAACTTCTAAGAAACGATAGAGGACTTTGAAAAAAGCGAATAAAAGGTTTGGAACCAGAAATATTAATTCTTGCAATTAGTATGTTTAATTATTGGGCATAATTAAATGGGAGTTTAGAAAAAATCATGCTGATTTTTTTTAGAGGTTACTTGTTACTTTTCATCTTCTATGGACCCTGTACTAGTAATTGTGAACTAGTAATTGCGAACTAGTAATTGTGTAATCATACTCGAGTAACTGTATTTAGAAATTCTAACTGCCATACTTAGCCAAATTAAGAATTTGACTCCAAATTATTGTATTGTCTTATAAATGTAAAAGCCACCCATATGAATACATGGAAATGATTACCGAATGTTCACAAACTAGATAAGAGTATAAAATATTAACAATAGACCATTTCTCACTAGACGATTAATCGAATTAAATGCATTGATTATATAAAATTTAACTGTATAAATCTAGTGTGACCACGGACCAGCATTGTGTTTACACTAGGTAAATTACAATGATACAATTAATCAACATGATTTGATTAATCTTCTTGTGTGGCATGGCCTAATTTGATTGAAGAATGGTATAAAGATTGATATTAAGTGAGATTAAGAGATTTCTTGCTAATCCAATTGACTTACAAGTATCACCACCATCACAATTTGAATCCAATTTGCATCTTTTACCAGGTACTTAATTAAATCATTAAAACCAATTTCCAAAATAAACGCACAAAATTGTTTATCTAATTGTTCTTGGTTTAAAAACATGTTCTTTGAATTTTTTTGAAAGTTGTCAATGATCATGAATGAATAATTGACGTTTAAGATTATTGTTATTTATCGTTATAAAGTAAATCCAAATAACTAACATCACAAATACATAACTAATTTGGCATTTATCAGCATATTATTTGCTGACATCAGCAATTTTAAGAGTTAAGTATAAAGTCGTTTTTCCCAATTATAACTGATTTTGGGTCCCAAACTGCAATTTCTTCTTAAATGTAAAAACATGATGACACAAAACAGATAAATAAGAACAATTTTTAAAGAACGATTTAAAATGACCAAAGCAATAGTATATTTCAAAAATCGTGAATCATTTTCTAACTTTATGCGATAAGCGTCAATTTTTGTGTTCACTTCTTATAGTAAATGGGAACCAGTCGTAACGCCTTTGTTTAGTTTTTGTAACTTTCATGCAAGGTGGTTTCTACAATCTTTGACTAAGTAAAAAAACAATTTGGGGGATCTACATTTTGGTCTAATATTCAGAAACTAAAAGAGCTACGCCCACGATCAATACACTATTCCAGATATGTTCTTTTTATTGTCTCCAAGTTCTTTTTTCATGATTTGCAATCATCATCATCTTTAATTTTTACGAAATCCATGCTACCCTGATCTACTTATTTCCAGCTTTCATTTGGTGACAAAATCAGCTAAATCGGATAAAAATGGACGTCTATATCGCATAAAATTACAAAGTGTTTCACTATTTTTGAAATATACTTAAGCGTCAAACCTTTCAAAGAAGAACTAAAAATGCATAAAAATCACAGTACTACCCTTCTACAGAACGCTCATAAATGTTATTTGGAGAACTTATTCGATGTTATAATTTCGCTCCCCAATTAAATTACAGTCAATTAACTATGATTGTATCTTCTTGGTGATTTCTTCTTATTTCTAAATTGTCTTGAAATTACAGGCAAATATTTCAGTTCATTAAAATTACATCATCGAGATTCCGATTGGTTCATTTTATCATGAGTTTTAGTCTTAACAACAAAACATCAAATAAACCAATCCAATTCTTGATAACATGATTTCCGACGAATCAAAAGATGATTTTACCTTTAATTTGGAGACAATTTCCCACAGGAATAGCACGTTACCATCACATCAAAACATAGCAAACCATATCTCATTTTCATCTGCTATCTAACCCAGTTTCAAATCTGAACATTTTAAAGATGCACTTTTTTTTTTCTAGGGGTGCCCTTTTTATTCTGTGATTGGTCGGAGCACAATTAGGGGTCCTGATTTTATTCGGCTCCGGGCAAAGCTGTAGTATAGCTGTAGTATGGTATAATGAACATCTCTACCAATTTCCATCCTGCTACCCTAATTTGAAGTATATTTCCTCTAATAGGCACCACTATTAATCTCAATTATATATTTGGCAATAATCAAAATATTGTTAGCATCCATAATAAAAGAGGTTGCTCTTTTGGCTATTTCTAGCATGAGGTCATTTTGGGAGTATTCGACGAAGATAATGATGTTAAGCTAAAACTACGGGAATTTACAATTTCTTTTTACCCGATTGGTCTTTCTCCCTACAGTGGCGGATCTGGAGTGTCTTCAGTGTCTTGATGAAGACATTCATTTTTGATAGGAGAAATTCTTTTTGGCAGTATTCTTTATTATTTAAGAGTAAGTTGGCCGTAAAAATTGTTAAATTTGGTTCAAAATGACGACAATCACTCTCGAAAATAGGTCCTGAAGTATGTGCTTCCATGCGTTTCCAGTGTTTCAATTTTAATTTCCCACATAGCTATAAGTGGGAAAATAAATATAATTTTCGAAGACACTCAGAAAAGGGACTGGATCCGCCACTGGGAATCCTATGATTTCAATGGTAGTTTTACCCCCCCCCCCTCACCGCGGGTTAAGATGACAGGTGTGAAAATTGATTTGAGAGGCACGACCTCGATCTACCTGTCAACAGGGCTCCAGAATATGTTTTGCTTCCGGGTACCGCGGGTCTTTGCTTCCGGCTGAAGATAGGGTTAAAAGAAAATGTTCTACTAAATGGTATTTAATTTTGAATTGATTTGGCGAAGCTTTCCGGCTGACGCTGCCATTTTCGGCGTATCGGCGGTACCGGTGGTACCTGCTTTTCTGGAACCCTGCCTGTAAAAATAGTAGGTATGGAAAAAGAGTTTCCTCCACCCGATAAGGATCGTCAATGGGCCGATCACAGGAATTTCAATGAAGGGTTGTTGTTTTAGAGTTTGTGATTCCTTTATCAAATGTGGAACGGGAACAGTACTTTTTACATCAACCAGATTCAGGCCTGACCCATGCAACGATCGCGCAAAATTCTTCAGGGCGATCGCGAAATCGATCACGCAAGACAAAGAATTTCAACTTTTGGATCGCTTAAAATGTGTGCGCTTTGCAATATCATATAATGTCCATGTTATAACTGTGTTAGTAAGTACTATATTTTTCTATAAAATGAAGATAATAGATTGTCATGACGATACCGAACAGATATCAACTGGTTTGAAAAAAGATCAACACAAACTCGATCGCGCAAGCCCTGTGCGCGATAGTGTAACCGATAGCGTACACATTTCTTACTGACAGGCAACTTACTAACACTGGCAACTTTTATACACCTATACACTATTCGAGAATCACTATGTACGCGGTAGTAACGTTAGTAACACCGTGTAAAGGTCTAATGACATTCACCTCGGATGCGAAACTGATATTATGTTAACCATACGTTAACCGGAATCCGTCCGTATTTGTTGTTGAAGGTGAACGGTTGATAGCTAGCCTTGGCCAGGCCTGAATTCAAAGTCACCCATTAAAGAAAATGCGCACACAACAAAAGCATGGTATTGTTGTTCTTCTTCTTGTTGAAATTTAACTGAAATTTACAAAAAAAAATAAAAGTACTGTGTACAGAGTAAGAGGTATAGACGTATACAAACAACTATAGCCTGGATAAACGAGTTTACTTTTAAAAATACTTTTTTTCGCCCGTTAAAACTTTGGTCTGTAATTAATATTTGTCACCAAGGCAGAAATTCATCATTTTTTAACGACGGATTTTAACAGATACAGTACATGACATGAGAAGGTAGAATTCTCATAATCATAGTTATTTTAGAATTATTAGGCAAGGCTCTTTTCATTACCAGACTATAGCTATCCTCATATGACTATTTATTAGAACAGAAACATTTAAAACGTGAATTTTACTAAAACCATCTAAATCACAAAATTTGTTATTTATTTATCTGTTATATCATCTTATTTATATGGCGTCTATTTCTCCTCGACAAGCAGGGGGGCGCTACTTGAAGACGACTCTGTTTTTACCACCTCCCATGTTAAGCTTTCCGGGTACTTTTTTATTTGGGGGTGGGAATTTTGGTTTTTTGGATCCTTTATCTTCTTCGGCCTTTTTAGCTGCTTCCGCTTCTTCTTCGGCCTTTTTTTTAGCAGCTGCCTCCTCCTCGGCTGCTTTTTTTAATATTTCTTCAGCTTCGAGTCTGGCTAGTTCAGCCTCCTCTTCTTCCAAGCGTCTTAATTCTTCCTCTTCAGCTCTGAGAGCTTCTTCTTCGGCCTTCAAAGCCTCAGCTTCGAGTCGCGCGAGTTCTTCTTCTTCAGCGCGGATGGCTTCTTCTTCTTCGAGTCGTAATTTTTCTTCTTCCAAACGAAGTTTTTCTTCTTCTTCTAAGAGTCTGAGTGCTTCTTCTTCGGCTGCTAAGTCTTCGAGTTCTTTATCGTTGGATGCTGGGGCGGGGTCATCAGCAGCAGCTGGGGAGGGGTCGTCTTCTTTAACTGGGGCGGGGTCTGTAGAAGCGGGTTCTACAGGTGCAGCGTCGAGTTCTGCTATTGTTTCGGTTTCTGCTGAAGCAGCAGCGGCAGGTTCGTCTTCAAGTACCGGCGATGATTCGACCTCGATTTCAACGCTCGGTTCTCCAATTGGTTCATCGACTACGACTTCGAGTGGAGCGCTTTCAGCCGGCATTTCTGCAACAGCTTCAACCATGGGTTCGTCAATATTTGCAGCTGGTTCGGCAGGAACTGGAGAAGCTTCCCTCACGGGTTCCGGTGATGGCTCCCGGACGGGTTCCGGAGATGGTTCACAAACGGGTACCGGCGATGGCTCACGGACAGGTTCGGGGGATGGTGATCGGCGCCGTACTGGTTCGGGCGATGGATCCCGCTCAACACGTTTACGATCAACTTTGACTGACGGTGCGTCGTACTCGATATCAAAATCGGCCGGTCGGCTGTTGTTGATGACATCATCGACCCGGCGGTAACTCTTGGTCACGCGGTCTTGCATGTTAAGTAGCGATTGGATTGATTGCCTCATTTCGCCGATAACACTCAAAATATGAAGCATGTCATTGTTTGTTTTTTCTTGGTGCTTAGTAACACTGCCAGCCGTTTCCATAAACACATCTGTTCGGCTGTTTAAAGAACGGAAACCTGATTCTAAAGCTTCGGTAGCCATTATGCTCTAACTTGACTTCACTCTAGAATGAGAGAGAATTTGAAAAGAGGATTAGTTGATGGGTAGAAAAATTGAACTTGTCAGGAAAGGAAGTGATATCTATCAACGAAAATGCCATAAGACGAGTCAAGAATATTCTTCACTTCTTTCTTGCAAGTCCAACTAATAACAAAGTGTACACGAACTACCCTAGCTTTCAAAGAGTGGTCCGTAGCTAAGGATTGCTCACATATTACGTAATCATATTTTTGCCTATTTTAGTCCCCCCCCCCTCCTTCGCTCTCCTCCTGTAATAAAGCATAATTATTTGCTATACACCCCTCTCCCTTATTCCAAGAATTTCGCAAATCGAGATAAGCATTTTAGACAAAAGATAAGTAAACAAAATGAGTTTTAAACTAACATTTATCCAACAGCGAAAAGAGGCGAGGGCAAGTTCTTGATAAAAACAGGATTTTACATATTTGAATTCGCTTTTTCCATCAAACTGGTTCTTATTAAGCATTTTTAAATCACCCCTCCTCTCTTTTCATTGATTACGTAATATGTGGACGACCCTTTAAGGTAAAAACCTGTCTGCAGAGAACGAAGAATTTTGGGGAAATTATCTTGCGCTTACAGTTAACTGGCTTATCGTGATTAGCTTGCAGGTATTGCTGGCAAAAGACAATGATTTTTTAGCGTGCCAATATTTATCTAAAGAAATTCTTTTACTTGTAAATTTATATATTCTGCAGTTTCTAAGGCAAAAGAAAATCGAACTTACGTCAGGTAAAAGGTGCAAAAATGATGCTATTGTTTTAAATAACAATTAAAACAAAGTCAAGATTTGCACAACTGAACTCTGCATAACAAGGCTCATACCTTGGTCCCTAGATTAAAATATACTTGCTGAATGTTTACAGCATCCAACGTGTAATTGGGGGCTTGATAAGAAAATACTACGAGTGATATCAATGGTTGTCATAATATGGATGATACATATTCATTGGTTTGTAGTTACGTCATCGAAAATCCGATTTGATACTTTAAAATGACTTTAAAAATCTGATTTTCATGATGTAAGTACTAACCAATCAAAAGATGCATTACACTGATATTTGAGATTCCCACAAGTGCATCGTAGTTCGGCTGATCTTAAAAAATTAAAACATTCTATCTACTAGAATTGAATTTGAAATTTAGGGATATAAGATCATGTTTTCAAGAAAAGTTTATTAGGGAGATAAGATCATGTTTTCAAGAAAAGTTTATTAGGGAGATAAGATCATGTTTTCAAGAAAAGTTTATTATGGCTATAAGATCATGTTTTCAAAGTCAACAAGATTAGTAAGATTAGTATAAAGAAGTAAAAAAGATAAAGTTTGATAAAAGGGGGATACTGATGCTGATATAATAGGTAATGAGGGTAAAATGAATATACAGGGAGTTCATAAGCTTTCAAAATGTATCATAAAATAGGGATGTTGTTGGTATGTCTTTTAACTTTCCTATCTGTTTCCCTTTGTTCATTTGTTGATAAAGTGATGGTATAGGGAAGAAAGGAGCCATTTTGGATTTGTGTATGTCTTAGTGTTGTGATAAGCGATGCGAACTGTCCAATCCAACATCGCCTGGTGATTGTGAGCTACCAACTGGATTCAGACCAGAATAGACAAGTATTATTATTATCCAAACTTTGTGAGTCGATATTTTTCTTTTCTTTCCCAGTATTTAGAATTTTAGACTTTCATCTTCAAAGAACATTCTTAAAGACAATCTCTTATTCTGCGTTCTGAGGTTTTCAGAACGTGCAATTCATGATTCATTTTAATTGATCACCAAAAACATGTCAGAACTAGTTAAGATTTGTCAAGCAAAATCAAAATATTTCCCGAAGGAGAAACTTCATAAAAAAAGAAAAATATTGAATCAGAGTGGATTCTGTACTTGTCAATCTGGTCCGTATCGAATTCTGCATGGAAAGTTGAATTCTGAATCAATCATTTTGCTTGAGACTAAATGAGAAACATGAACCGGATTCTAATGACTAAAAAAAACACTGAAATGCCCGAATGCATTTCTGATACTCGAAAGATTCATAGTTTTGCAAGATCCTCTGTACTTAAAATATGCTTTCAAAGATATTTTTTCTTTTTGCGCCATCATAGTTTTTTATAAAATGGAGTTTCTCATTTTTCTTCTCAAAGCACAATGATGTAAATGAAATCAAAAAATCTTCCTGCACATATATCGACCCCATGTTGGTAGCAGTAGTCTTAATTTGTTTTGATACCTGTGAATACGTCTCGTGGTGGTCCAACATCCAACTTCTTTCATACCAGCTTATGTTTGTCTTCTTTGCCAGAATTCTAAACTGGACCAGCATTTCCTAATAGTAGCACCATGCTTACCTCACTTCCTTACCTTACTTCCACTTTGCTTCTTATCTCCGTTCAACCAGTAAGGGGCTGTCTACAAATTTCAGTAAAAATCGGCAAATGATTGGTCGAATATTACATCATCATAGACATTATTGGTTCACTAAATATTCTCACTGGCATTTTAAGTTTCATTAAAACATCAAATGATGACATTTTAAAAACTACCAATTAAAATCTTGATGTTATAATTTTCAACCAATCAAATGACAAATTTACCGATAATTTGCAGTTCAAAAGGACCAAATATTACAGGGGGAGGGTGATCGATAGCCCAGTTAGGAGTTAGATTATTGATAATTTTTTCATTTTATTGGTTCAAAATTACCACATCAAGAATGTGATTCGTTCACTTCAAGATTTATATGTCAGAATCTTGATGACGTCATTTTCAACCAATCAGAAAGCAGATTTACCGATAATTCTAAGTCAAACCTCTACTTCATTGTTCAGGTTCATATTGGATTTGTTTTGACGATTCCATGTCATTTACTACCATAAAAAGACGGGGTAGTTGCATTACCTGCAACTTGGACCATTAGAAGATTTTTCAAAAAAGAAAACTGGACGTCCAATATTTCAAACTATGTAAAAGTTGGAAGTCCAAGAATACCAGTCAGATGGATTGGCGTTTTGATAAAATCTAAAAATATGTTTAGATTGAAAAACCAATAAAGAGTTGTTTTAAAGGAAATCAATTACATCATGAAAATAGTTTGGTACCACCTCAATCAAAAAATAATCTTCCTTATAAGCAATCATGAGTTACAGATTATCATCCATTCAACTGCGATATGATTGCGATGTTTGTCGTGATACAGGATGGAGTTGATGATTTGTTTACTTCCGCAATCGGCAAAAGATTCTATACGGCTTAAAATTTAATCCAACAAAGTTTTTTTAAGAATTTTATTTAATTGGTTTAGATAATCGAGCGATAAATAAATTCATTGCTATATTTGAATGGTATAAGTCTTCTTGCTTTGAGTCTAGTATTTCGAAAGTCTTACAACTGTTAAAGTTTCTTTGTTGGTGTTATTGTTGTTGACGAAATAACGATTTCTTAAAATATATCTATCTTTGCAAAATTAAAAATGTGTTTACAATGACAGAAAATTCAGGCAAAGAGAGTCCAATAAGGAAATAAATTAGGTCATTAAAATCGATTTTGGTGCTAGCAAAGTAGATATCTTTTAAGTAAGAAGTAAATAAAATAGAAGTTCTCGGGCGATTTCAAAAAAATCGGAAGGAAGCTATCACTCGAAGGGTTAAAGGATTTACATGATAACATAAATTTGCTTAAAATCAAGCTCCGCGACCCTTTTCTAAAACACTTTATCACTGTTTACTAGAATAATTAATGTAATCTATTTGCTCAGTTGGGTCGTGTCTGTTTGCTCTGATCGAGTCACGCCAGGATGCAGAAATTAGATAAATAAATAAACAAAACAATAAGTCAATAAGTCAATAAGTCAATAAAAGTAATGAGATTCGATGACAGATGTGTGATCACCAATATTGAACTCTGAGTGGTCGATAAAGA
>JAUKPT010003490.1:0-11999 GCA_032273505.1 Nanomia bijuga | reverse complement strand
TGTGTGTGTGTGTGTGTGTGTGTGTGTGTGTGTGTGTGTGTGTGTGTGTGTGTGTGTGTGTGTGTGTGTGTATGTGAATAATATATAAATATATCCTTTAATTTTAATTTTGAAACTGTTTGTGTCATGTAGTAGAGAAGGATAAAGAACTTATTACAATGAATCTATAATCGAAAAGAAAGCTCAAATATGAAAGTACAGTACAAGTTCTTTAATCAGACTGGATATGTGGGCTGAGTTTGATACCCATGAGGCGTTGATAGACAACGTATGCACACCCATGCTAACCAAATAGCATCTGACAACAAATAATTATAGTTATATCTATTATAACTATGTACATTTGACTATAAATAAGAGCTAAAACTAGGACTAGGACGAGTTTGATATCCTAACCAATGCTAACATAAATATGCAGTTCTTACTTATTGGCAGTGATAAGAATAACTAAGCCTAGGAGGGTATCAGGGATAATAGCAAGAAATTAAAAAAATATGTATTGCTATATTGTCAAAATAATCCATAAAAATATTGATAAATTTAAGAAAATATTGCCCATTTTAAAACCTTTTGTGTATTGATATCGAGAAAACAATAGCAATAAGCAATCAAAATTTTATTATATAAACGAATAATCATGCATTAGAAGATCTTTCCACCCAGTTCTAGACTTCCGACAGATTTGTGTCAGTTGTAATAATTACACAGGACCATATGCTTAAGAGAGTCAATTAAAATAAAGTAAGTAATAAAATTGAATGCACATGCAATGTACAGGCCTCCCCGATCAGAAATGGCTAAATTTTTTTAGCACATTTTTAGATCATATTTTAGGACAATTTAGGATAAATATGGCCCAAAATTTAAGACATTTTAAGACAATTTTTAGAGAATTAGGATATTTTTGGACATCTGGTCTATACTTATGTGACTTCCCCAGTCTACTTTCAAGAGCTTGGGAAGGTACTTGATAAAACCATTTTCTTAAAGAGAAAGACAAGCAAGCTGTGTCTACCTGAGGGCCCACCAGGGTTGGGCTCGAAGGACAGAATTTTTTTGAAATATTAAGCATTTGAAACACCTGGAAATGCATGTTTCTGGACCCATTAATCAGAGTTCATAACTTTTTTGAGCCAATTTCAAAATAATATATAAAAATTTTAGGACATTTAGGACATTTAGCTAAATTTTAAGAATTTTTAGGACAAAATTTCAAAATTTCAAAATTTAGGACATTTTAGGCAAAATAAAACTAAAATATTCATATTCCAAGCTTAAGGTGTGAAGATTTATGCACTACTCTGCTTCTTTGAGAATATAATGAGCAAAAAATATTGATAAAATGCTTTAAATATTGAAAAAATATTGAAAATATTGCTAACACCAAAAAATATTGAAAATATTGAAAATATGGCTTGCTATCATCCCTGGGATATAGTCGAATGACCCTGTGAAGTTAAATAGATTCCTATGTACACTATCTGAGGCTAACCCAAGGAGTCTAGAACAGTATATACCTTTTACTCTGATATAAGATATAGTCCTTTGGTGTATATGTTTAATTACATAGAATCATAGTAGTGGTATCCTTAATAATGAGCTGCTAAATAGAGGTTAAAGTCTATATTTATAGGATTATATATGTTCTAATATTCTCCTTTGGTCAACAGTAAATTAGTATTTGTATTTTTGTTTAATCCTTATATGCTGGGTGTCCCAAAAAAAAAGTAAACAACTTTGAAAGATTGTTTTGGCATAAATGATTTTTAATTTTGAAAACTGAAAGAAGATAGATTAACATAAATTTTAATGGGTCACTTTTTAAATTTGGATTATTATTTCCAGAGTTAGATAACTTTAAAGAAAAATTAAATTTTAGAAATACTATAAAAATGGCTAAAAATAGGGTATTGACATTAGTGTTTATTTGAACAAGTCTTTTTTAAATTTGGTTTTTGTTTGGTTTTCTGTTATTTGTTGTGGGGATAGGAATAGAAATATTTTTCATTTTCATTCATATTTTTAGTAATTTTAATAGTTATTTCACTGCTATGCATTGTCTTACCCGAGTGAACATCCCACCAACTGCTCTTCCAATCGATCAATTCCCTATCACAAAGGTTTAAGGATATTGTTCTGCAAGCACATTCCATATTATTTTCTTTCAGATTTCCTCTAAGTACATATAAGGGAATTCAATTGAATTTCAACAAATTCAAATGAAATAAGTTATGTATAATTCCTATTAATTTAATATCCTAGTATTTACCATTTTTCTAGTATTTAAAGTGCTCTAATTCAGCGAGTTAAAATCTCAGTGAGTTAAAATTTTCGCTTTTACGTGGGTATAACAAGCTACTTATTTATTTGTTTATTTATTTTAGTTTAGAAAAAAGAAAATAAGAAAGTACCCCTAAAAAGGAGACGTCTTTATTTCCGTCAGCATGAAAAGCCCAGTTTCTGATATAATAAATCACTAATATGAACAATATTTGGCCTCCTGCTGTAACGTCATCATACCCTTTTTAGGCAAAATTGGGCCCAAAATAGCTAAAATCCATTCTTATTGCTAAATTATAAGTATTTGGAGCATCAAACTTTACATATAGAGACTAGTTTGGACGGAAAATACAACTTGTACATTAAATCACTAAATATTAACAAAATTCAGCCTCCTATCATGACGTCATCAAACCATTTTAAGGCAAATTTGGGCAAAAAATAGCTTATTTTCCTTCTTTTTGCTGAAATATGAGAATTGGCAGCGTGAAACGTTTTATATAGAGACTAGTTTGAACATGAAATACAACTTTTACAGCACCAATAAGAGCAAGATTTGGTCTCCTATTGTGACGTCATCATACTCTTTTTAGGCAAAATTGGGTCCAAAATAGCTAAAAACCCTTCATTTTGTTAAAATATTAATATTAGGAGCGTGAAACTTTCCATTTAGAGACTCGTCTTAACGAAAAATACAACTTGTAGAACAAGACAATACAACAAGATTTTTCACTCTATATAGAAAGTTTCACAATCCTTTTTTTTATATTTCAGCAAAAAGAACGAAAATTTGCTTTTTTGGCCGAATTTTGTTCATACTGGTGATTTAATGTACAAGTTATATTTTCTGTCCAAACTAGTCTCTGTATGCAAAGTTTCACGCTCCTAATACTTATAATTTAGCAAAAAGAAGGAATTTTAGCTATGATGACGTCACGGTCCAAATCTTGTCCATACTAATGATTTATTATACCAATTATATATCTTGTCGCAACAAGCACATAAATATTAAGTTTTACGTTTCTAATACTTATTTCAGCAAAAAGAAGGGGCCAATTTCCCCTAAAAAGGGTACAATGACATCACAGCAGGAGGCCAAATCATGTTCATTTAGTGATTTATTATACCAGTATATCTTGTCCCAACTAGCCTTTAAATATCAAGTTTTTACGTTTCTAATACCCATATTTCAGCAAAAAGAAGGAATTTTTGCTATTTCGAGCCCAAATTTGCCCACATACGGCATTTTTAAAGCACAAGGAGTACCCAAAATACATTCCAAATGTATAAATGGCAAATTGGTTGTGATATCTGTTCACAAAGGTCTTTTAGCACCAATCTTTTGGGTTTATCACTCATACATCAGCGAAAAACGAAACTTTTGTTGTATTTAACCTTTGATTTCCCCTATTTTTCTCTAATGGCGTCATAAAAAGGGACTTAAAGGACCCAAAGGACAAAAATATTGACACAAGGTCTTCTTTTTACCTTAAGAGACACAGAACTATCATTGTTTTATATGTTTGATAACAGAATAGCAAGGAATGTAGTCCTTTAGACAATTGTGTATTACTTACAGATTTCAACACAGTGCCGCCGACCGAGCTTTGCATCGAACTTATAATATTTGAAAAGAAAAAAGAGATGCCCAGATTTTGCAAAAAAAAGGACAGAAGCAGCTGCAAAAGATCAGATTTTATAGAAATTTGAAAAGTTGGCCTCAGATAATTTTCCCACTGTGTTAACTTTACCTGTCCGGGTATTCTAGTCTGTGGCTGTAATCTTAATTGGACCAAAATTATTTTTGAAAAATATCTGAATCAGTACTGGTTCAAATACGAGGCAGGGTATCACCTACAAGTATTTTGTTAAAAATTAAATACCTTTTGATCCAAGTAGTTGTTATTATCACTGTCATAAACCCGAAACACAACTATAAAAAATAAATATGATTAGTTAATTACTCAAGGAGCCTTAAAAAACGGGTCAGTAATCAAATCACTAGTCACTGTACAATGTCAATCTTAATTCAAAAATTATTATGATAATTCATATCATATATAAAAAAAGTATACCACATGCACACACAAACACACACAACATAGAAATACAGCACACAGCACACACACACTCACAATATGGCCTTAGATCAAAAATATATAAGGGAATGTTTTCGCTAATCCACATGCAAGCGATGTTGCCAATTTAGACAGAAATATGCTATTCAGAAGTATAGAGAAAAGTTTGCCCACAGAACACAATCAAACCCTTTTGAGAAATCAATAAAAGCGATGAATATCTTCTTCTGTTTACAATTCCAATTGTCTTATCAATTTTCAGCAAAACAGAAACAAGCATTTTCAAGCCGCCTGTATTGCAGACAATGGTACATAGGGTAACTTTGATAATCGAAATTCAAAAATAGCAATAATTTGGACATTAACTATGATTCATTCATTGTCACTAGAAGGTCGAAAAACGTCAAAAACACAAACTGTGACAAAAGTATATTACACACAACATAAAATCGTCAAACACTGTAACCCAACACATTTGGCTAAAATAAAACGTTACATTTGACAAAATAAAGTAACAAAACATCACATATGTATACTCGTCTCATACCAAGATTTCAGTTTATTACATACAACATAAAAACGTCACTTATTGTCATCTAGCAAATTCGTCTAATGAAAAACATCAAAATAGGCAACAAAATAAATGTAACAAAACATCACTGATAAATCCTCTGGTATGTTAACATAATTAGTGACAACATGTTTAGGACAAGTACTGTCGTCATCAGTAGAATTTACCTGAACTCTCCCCTAACCTCCCTTTCTACCATAGAGATGAATATGATTTAGGACAGTGAAATTATTTAAAAATGCCTGGGGGACAAAGATGAGAAGAGTTAAATGTTTTTATCTTATCATACATTTTTTTAAAGATAAACTTTACAATCAAACGTGTAAACAGTGTGTCCGTAAAAAACAAATTTCATCAACTGGGCAGGATCTCAACCAAAGTTAGCCTCGATATTTGCGAGTGGTGTTATTTTTGTCGGGGTGTGGTAGTTTGTTTATCATACAGAAATAGTTGATGATCCTTACAGTGCATTTTGGTACAAATAATCTCTTACAGTGAATCTGGCTGACTGCAAACCCTTACAGTGCATTTCGTTAAGTGTAAAAAGTATACCCTTATGGTCCGCACATAGGCACATTGGGCCCAGAATAGCAAATATGGGAATAAATTCAATATCTTGATCAATAATTATCATCTGATAGTGGTTGAGAGCTCTCTGAAAGCAGAACGAATATGTGCTTCATATGTAAAAAAAAATAAAAAAATAAATGTTTTTTGGGGCCTGGGGTCGATTTACCATATTTGGGCATTCAGGGCATAAAAATACGTTTTTGGCAATATATTGATCAATAATTATCATCTGATAGTGTTCGGGAGCATTTTGAAAGCAAAAAAGCCAGATGCTTCACATGCAAAAATATTTTTTCAAAAATAATTATTTTTGTCTGGGGCAGAATAACCATATTTGGCCATGCAGGGCCAAAAATACGTTTTGTGTCATATCTGGATCAAATATTATTATCTGATAGTGGTTGAGTGCGTTCTGAAAGAAGAAAGACCAGGCACTTCACACGAAAGAAGATTTCACAGAAATTTATACTTTTTTGGGCAGCTGGGGCCAAATTACCATATTTGGGCATACAGGGCCAAAAATACGTTCAGGGTGATATCATGATCAAAAATTATCATCTGAGAATGGTTGAGTATTCAAATGAAGCAGAAAAGTCTGATGTTTCATTTTTTATAGAAATATTGCATAAATATTTTGGGACATGAGGGGCCAAATTACCATATTTGGGCATTCCAGAGCAAAGAAACACCCTACAAGGCCCGATTTTAGATAAACTAGACCACTTTTGTAAAAAAAAACTATGTAAATTCAAGACCCATCCTATCATCTACTTGTATGTGTAATTTCACAAAAATCCAGCCAGTTGTTATTGAGATATCATGAAGAGTGTTTCAGCAATATGATTGGTTTAGCCATGGTACCCACAATCCTTCTTCCTGGATACCAGATACAAAACAACTTGTTATGACTTATTTGTATTGGGAAATATCCAGTGTTAAATGTATATAACTTTTTAATTATTTATGATACAGGTATGAACAATATATCAATTTTCATCCATTTTTAGTCAAGGAATTTCGTTTTAATCAATTGAAGCATAAAAAATGCTTTATGTTTAAAAAAAGAATAAAGAAAAAGCTTTTTCTTTAGAACTTGTGTTTTGTATCATGTAAATCATCAATTTAGACGGTTTCTGGCAATTTTCAGCTAAATTGTTCATTATCCTACAAAAAGGGTGTATCTTTCCCTGAAATTCCTAAACCAGCTTTTAATGCCTTTTAACTGATTTATTTATCTGTTACATGAAATGTTGCAATTTTCGAATACATTAACCACTAGTATGTCAAAATTTGTCAATTTTTTGAAAAATGATAGGCGTTTTATGATTTCGAGAAAAAATTAAGAGATTTTAAATTTTTTTTGGAAAAATGGAAAAATCTAGAATTTCTATGAAGAATTATTGTTTATCTTTAAAGAGAGTCAAAAATAGTCTTTTTTGGGAAAAAAAAGTAAGAAAAAATCATTTTCCAACCTATTTTGGCTCCAATTTAAATCTATGCCATTTTTGCTATGGCACAGCGTGTTCGCCGCTGATATGCAATGTTAATTGTTATTTACAAAATCAAGCCAACTTTTAACCATACAATAATTTGATCTGCAGTTTTTTGCGTTGTAAAGCCCTGGCAAAAGAGAATGCAGAAATCCATGCATCAAAATTAAATTCAGACACTTCAAAAATAATAAATTCCCACTCTGGGCCCAATGTGATATGGTAAAGGAGATCATATGAGTGCACCCTCAGGCTTCGTTGGTTTATATGTTTTGTTTGTCCATTCGATTCTACGTTGGTTTGTACAATTTGTTTGTCCATTCGTTCCTTCATTCGTTCGTACAATTGGTTTGTTCATTCATTCCTTTGTTGGTTCGTACAATTTGTTTGTTTATTCGATCCTTCGTTGGTTCGTACAATTCGTTGGTTCGTACAATTGGTTTGTTCATTCATTCCTTCGTTGGTTCGTACAATTTGTTTGTTTATTCGTTCCTTCGTTGTTTCGTACAATTTTTTTGCTCATTCGTTTCTTCGTTGGTTCAAACAATTATCAGTTTTGAACAGAATTCACCAGTATAGTTTTAAAGAAAACTAAATTCCATCGATTGAGGCAGACCTGTTTTGTTTATTTGTTCCTTCGTTGGTTCATACTATTAGTTTGTTCATTTGTTCCTTTGTTGGTTCGTATAATTTGTTTGTTCATTCCTTCCTTCGTTAGTTCATACAATTTGCTTGTTCATTCGTGCCTTCGTTAAATAGTATATGTCGTAAATTAAAAAGAGATGTAAATCAGTCAAATATGATGTTCGAGCCATTGAAAACTGCTATCATGGTTAATGGATATAAACCATATCTACGTGTTATCCATTCCAACAATCAACATGTCACTCACATCATCAGGAGAGCAAATGATAAAATTTCTATTCCCATCAAGTAATGCATTAGGAAGTCTTGTTTCTTTATCAATCAAACAATCAAATGTCTTTATAAAAATACCATGTGTACTCTTTGCTTCCTTCAAAATGTTCGTAGATTTTAATTATTTCTGCAAAATAATTCCCTAAGTAATAATAAACAAAGCGTGATGAATTTCAATAATCTTCTTTTGATTTTCACTCAAACTTTCATACATAATGGAGAACCTTTCCAATAGCAGGATAATCAGGGTATAATACAGGACTTAGTTCTTTGTCAAACTATTCTTTCCATAATTTACTTGATTGGATATCGGTTATATCTGCGTCTTCATCATCGTTCAACACATAACTTTTCTTGATCATTTCATGTAGTGATTTAGTTGCAAAAAGTCTTTCTATCCTTGGAGTTAAAGGAAAAAATGGAAAATTTTCGTTTTGCTGTATGTCCATCTTCTTTGTATCGAGATTCTCCACATATAGGATAATTGGACAGATTTTGATGTTCATTTTGAAATATAATGCAATCGTTAGGACAAACGTGATACAATTTTAACTTGACCAAAAAAGGATTAATCAACTGCATTGCTTGATCGAAAGGAACCAGGCATTAAATTGTTCTCCAGGAGAAATTTACTTTTTAACTGGTCAAGTCATGTTTCTTTCTTTGATGCATCAGGCGTAAACACAAAATCTCTCATAGCTTTGTAAACAGCTTCTAAAATACTGAGATGTGCATTAGGGTAAAGTGGTGATCTAGTCGCTGCAATTCTACTGTACATGCTGAAGTCAATATAATGATCAAATGAGGCAACTCTAGAGTTTTGAGAATCTATTTTGTGATGATTCCGCCATGCTCTCGCTTTAAACGATGCACCACCACAATTATAGTAGTTACAAAAACATTTTTTTTCTTCTTCCATTTCGTTGCTGATAAATCTAAAAGAGAACATAAATTTCGACAAAAATATGACCACATAATCTTGAAATGATTTATTACCAGTATACCCCTCATTGCACACACTCCCCCATAAATTTATTTCATAAACACAATTTTCTAAAGAAATGAAACACACACCCTCCTCCCCTCAGTATATTTCATAAATGCATAATTTTCTAGAGAAATAAAACACACACCCTTCCCCTCAGTAATTTTCATAAACACATAAATCTGAAGAAATGAAACACTATACACGTCCCCTCCTCAGTATATTCCATAAACACACAATTTTCTAAATAAATGAAACACACACCCTCCTCCCCTCAGTATATTTCATAAATGCATGATTTTCTATAGAAATGAAACACTACACACTCCCCCTCCCCTCAGTATATTCCATAAACACAAGGTTTTCTAAATAAATTAAATACACCCCCTCACCTCCTCAGTATATTTCATGAACGTATAATTTTCTAAAGAAATGAAACACTATACACGCCCCCTCCTCCTCAGCTTATTCCATAAACACATAATTTTCTAAATAAATGAAATACACCTTCCCTCCAGTATAGTTCATAAACGCATCGTTTTCTAAAGAAATGAAACATTCCACACACCTTACTTATCAGTATATTCCATAAACACAAAATTTGCTAAAGAAATGAGACAACCCTCCCTCACACACAGGCACAAACCTGAGGAAAATTGCATCATGATGTCTTTTTTTTAATTCTGGATAAAAATTATTTGAAAAAAAAATTCCTCTTTCATTACATTTCGACAATTACCTATGAGTTCGAAAATGAAGCAATCAATCAAATTAAAAACACCTAATTTAAACTCAGTTGTCACGAAATTTGATAGATATCAAGTATCCATGATCTCGATAAAACCTTATTTGTTTGTTGAAAATTAAATGCTTATTCATTCGTCTATCAAAGAATTAAGGAAAATCATAAATAAAAGGAATATAACTTGGCTGTTATAGGAAATACATTCTTTTTCATAGAAAAAGATTTATCACCATGACTTATCTAGGAAAAAGAGTATTCAAAAAGAAGAAGTATATAAAAAAGAAGTAGTATATAAAAAAGGAAAAGTATATAAAAAGAAGAAGGATATAAAAAAGAAAAAGTATATAAGAAGAAGAAGGATACATTTACTTAAAATATTTTTCTTTGTATGTACATGGCCTTCTTTATACATGGCCAGACATGGCCTTCCCAGGCAATCTTGGAAAAAAAACTTTATTTGTACTTTTTCCTTAAATAGTAAATAACTCAATATCTCAAGAACGACTAAGTTAAATGACTTGAAATTTACAGGAGGTAGAGAGCCAATACATACACGTGTGCCGTTCAAGATAATTCAAGATAAAAAGTATAAAAACAGACAAGTTATTTCCCACAATGTTAAAATATACAAACGCCCCTAGATCCCCCAATAATAAATTCCACAAGTAGAAATGTTCCATACACAATCTTGAATGGTAGGAGAAGACCGCAAATGAAACAGTTTTTTCAAGGATTGCCTGGGAAGGTTCAACTCTATTTTCTCTTGATAAAATATCCTGCCATGTATAGAAAAGGCCATAATAATTTTTCGGTCAATAATATATTCTTTTAGTTTACTTACAGAGAGTCAAAAAGTAAAAACTAATTTCATTTTTACCAACATACCTTTTTATTTAAAAAACATAGTTAGAATAATAGATTGTGGCATTTATATATTATTATATTCAACAATAGGATTATCACATACAGTTTTGACAAATAGAAAAAAAAAGGATTGTGAGAATAAATTATTATAATTAACAAATGACTTATCTTCCGGACATTATCGACGAATCGGCATATGACTTTCAGTTATGTTTGTTGTCAAACACAGATCGTAATTAATCAATTATTGCATCATTTATTGTACCGTTATTGAACTACTATAACAACAAAACTATTATGCAAGATAAAACACAAGATTTTTGAACATTTTGTTAACCAAGTATAATTTCCTACCCAAGAATAACCAAATCCCCTTTATATCATCAACAGTTTGTGACTTTCATAAGAATATACTTAAGAAATCCTGTTTATATCTTACAAAAAGTGGTTTTTAACCCGTAAAAACGTATTCTTTTCACATTATATCACCAGTTTGTAACTTTCATTAGAATATACATAAGAAATCCCATTTATATCACAAAAAAGTGTGTTTTAACCCATAAAACGTATTGTTTTCACATTATATCACCAGTTTGTAACTTTCATTAGAATATACATAAGAAATCCCATTTATATCATAAAAAAGTGTTTTTTAACCTGCAAAAACGTATTTTTGGTACATTATTTCACCAGTTTGTGACTTTCATTAGAACATACATAAGAAATCCTGTTTCCATGGACTGCGACTAGTCTAGAACCATTCAGCGTGGCTAAAACCACTTGTATACCAAGCGGTGAGTCAATCTGACCGTCCGGTACAAAGCTATGACCAAAAAGTACCATTTTTTGGAATGTGTGTTTTTCGTGATTTGCTTGAAAATTAACCCCATGACCTATGCTGATTTTTATATATATTGCAGCCCTTATAAATCCATATCTCGTGAAAAAAACTGCATGTCCGGAAAAATTCTGGTTCTCGAGATACAGCATCCGGAGAGTGACCAAAATGCTCAAATTTTGCTACTCAACCATCTTGGAGGCCATTTTCAACCTGATCCGTTTGTTTTGGTTGCGATGGAGATTCTTTAGATCGATTCAGCATAGATAGAACTTTTTTAGATCATCCGAAAAAGACGGTAAATTTGTAAAAATCTAAAGGTAAACTTTGTTTAGAGAAATACTTCGTCATTTTGTGATGTTTACTAAAAGTTTAAAAGTGTGAATGATAATTTTGCCTGAACAATACATGTTTGTGTGATAATCAACAAAATGTCATTGCCACAGAATTTTGAACAATGGAGGTGAAGACTTTTAACACTTACCCTAGCAAAACATTTTCATCAATAAATAAACTAGGTTTTTAAAAAGAAAAATCACTTTTGCATCAAACTAAACTGGGACATGAGCCAATTGTACGACAAAAGGCTTCTTACACAACCAATTTCATTTAGTAATTCGAGGAGTTAAAAAAAACATTACATAGTTTCTACCCCCGCTG